>DWQK01003846.1:0-11079 GCA_018231225.1 Noctuana stator
GGGAATTAAATACCGAATAATGGCGAAGACTGAATAAAGAGCTTCTGAATCAAAAAATAAAATGGAATTAGGTTCTTCCTCCTTTTTTTGAAATCGATTAAAAAGTATATATAAAAACGCGAGACTTCTTTTATTATTGTCTATATCTATTGGATATATTTTATTATCGAGTTTACGCTAGCCTTAGTCAAAGTGATACAGGATTAAATAAAATGCGGGCGCGTGGATACGCTGTCCGGCTTGTGTGCCTTTATTTTTTTACATTCGTTTGTCGAACATCACACAGATTCGGAAACCGGAGTTACATGCGGAAATTTGCTTGGATCGGAATTCGAAATTGAAAGGTATGTCGGTTAGATTTCGGGAATCGACAAACTTACCAGTCTTATTTTCTTAATTGACTTTAATGCTTGTCTCCAGTTACTCCGAAGTAGTAAGGCAAGATAAAGTTTTAAGCAAGTCAGCTTCATATCAAAACTTTTTTAAATATAATATTCTTATAACCTTTTCCTCCTCAAGAATGCAACTGAGTAAAGACTGTATTTTATCTACTGTTTTAAGCTCCCACGATGACACTGGCCCTGAAGGGTGAGGAATTTAATAAGGCATATTCTGACTCTATGGGTAACTTAAGAAGTTTGTATATGGTAAGTTAAAATTTTATATAATCAAGTGTTTATGTTTAATTTAACTCCGTTAGCGATAATAAAAGATATAAATGTGTAGACAGATCATTGCCTTGTACGATGCCACATTTCGAAACTGTGTCAGCAATGCAAACATTTTAAAGTTATTTCACGCGTAGTCAGACTAAAAAAGATGTAAGACCGAGTACAATTGTGTGGTTGTATCGTGTCTTTTGTCCGTCGTCGGTACGGGGCGGCGCGGGCAGGAAGGGGAAGCGGTTTATCTGTACTCCGGAACTCAAGAAGACGTACGCTCGCTACGCGCCACGCTACATTCTTTTAGACTTCGCAATCGTACTAAAATTCCGAATACGACGTGTCTTCGTGTATGCTTTTATGTAAATGAGAGCGACAATAATGGAGCTTACGGGTTTATTTTGTAGTTTTGTGGTTTTCAGACGAGAACTAGCATGATATTGATACTCGTATTATTGACTCGATATTTATAGCTTAAAACATGGTAATGCGTATGTATTATGTTACATGTTTTATTATGTTATTTTTTATATTTTTCCACCAATCCGCATTAGACCAGCGTGGAGAAGTATGCTCTAGGCCTTCTTCGGTTGTAGGGAGAGACCCGTGCCCAGCAGTGGGACATTAAAAGGATTGAAAGCATGTTATATTTGATAATGATAATGACAATGATGACTTTATTATATGAGCCCAAAGTTCGTTAGATTTATTATTGCAATTATAATGAAATAGTAAAAACATAATTCAAAATAAATTATAGCCACATCACCCTGTGTTTATAGTTGTGGCTGTGTAATCAGAGTCGGTGCAAATAAATGGTGGTAGTTAGTCTAACGCCGCAACGGGCAGTCTCCGCGATTTATGTGCGAAGACCTAGGTGTTGCTCCTTCAGTAAACTTAATCTTCTAAGACATCTTGGTAAGCTTAAATCCCTTCAAGTATTTCATTTATTTCTTTATGTACCCAACTTAATAAAATAACATAACGTAGGCATAAAATTTTTCTTGTAAATCAAAATAGGTAATAACGCTATAGATTTTTTTGTATACAATCTGTTACACCAATAAATTTTCACACAGAACATCTTAAAAAGTTTTAATAAGGTTCAAAATAAATTGTGTTTTTATACAAATAAATAATGTTGCAATGACATAATTTAAATTATAATAAGACAAGTAAAATTAATTCAAAGCACACGTGCACCACGCATTAAATAAAAATAGTAGCAATAAGACTTAGATTTACATGTAAAAAATTAAACGTTACGTTTCCGCTGTTATTTTCTAAACAGCTCCAGTTTCTTTGTCCTATTTATTGAACAAGAAGTATATTGAACTCTTTATTTGCTGTTACGTATTGATTTAAATCTTTAATTGCATACATTTTATTGACCAAATTATTGGCAAGTTTTATCCCAAGCAAATGGTTCATATTGTCCCGCACTCGTTGCGATTGGCAGTCGACATGTGCCGTAGAGCCTTTGGCAAATACGAAAGCTGCACGATAGCACTTGAAGGAAACCGATTGAACCACGAATGAAGATGAAAACGGGTAAATAATAACTCTGCTGCCGATATTAAACCACGATTTCCACTGTACCTACTTTCATATTCGCATTTTAACACAAATGAAAGGATATCTTTGTATCCTCGAAATTCATTATAAATTAATAAATAAAGAGAAAACTTTTAGTATATTTTTAAATATCGTACGCTGTACGAAAGTGTCTATGATTTGTTATAGGTACTTAAAGTTCTCGTGGTGACTACATAATGATTAAATTGGTACAAAATTACGAGTACAAAATTTTTAACGATAAAACTGCAAACTTTGCTGCAAACTTCGCTTATAGATGACGCGCTAGAATAAATGTCAAGGAATTTATTTAGTTCTAAATGTCATTAACAAAGGAAAAATAAGGGTGGAAAATTAAGATTGTGTGACGTAAATCAATGTAGGCACCATTTGTAACAAATATTCTTAGCTTATAATATTAGGTTAACACCGTTTTTGTGAATAAAAGTTGTTGGTACTAATTTTCTTTTAGATAAAATTATTATAGAGACGGAAAAAAGACACATTCTAACAATCCGAGAAAAATGTATCGTTTTGCTCGCATCGAATAAGATCATCTGGAGTAGTTCCCATCCCACGTATTTTTGAAACGCGTTTATCTAAGGGTTCGCGCGATACGTGTTTTAAAATCCTTTTCGTAATAAATTATTCTTAAAGGCTGAGTGCACGGAGAGGAATTATCTGATTCTGCTAACATCGTGGTTTACAAGAACATGGGAGAACTGGGTTACATCTTTTTATTGTTCGCGGATGTGTGAGAATTAGTTTATTTATTTACTTAGATCTTCGTAGTCCTTAATTTAAGAGTTTGAACAGAAGATGTTTTCTGACTCAAAGGTGAAGTTACTTACAATAAAGAAAAATAGACTGTATTTTTTTCTATTTATTGTACAGAATTGTAGGTATAGTAGTCGACATTTATAATGACATAATTACTCTTTGATGATAGTGTAACTAGCGTAATCGTAATTTCGACTACTATAACTCCATAACGAGAGGTTCCTTCACGTAGCTCAGTTTGGTTACGGATCTGTTATTTTTCCAAATTGTTGTGAGTTAACCATTTAATGTTACTTACAATTTTTTTATCGAACCCAATTGCAATCATATCGATAGCATTATGATACATTGATGAAACCCCGATCTTTGAAAATATCACATGCTCTTAGAAAATATCGCGTTCATTTCCGCACATCGATCATATATTGACGGGAGAAGGACCCTCTTATTCTGATAGATCACAGACACATTGCAACGAACTAAGGATTTTGAAGTCGTATTGAAAATTATATGGTATTGTAACATTTATCATATTATTTTATATAAAGTATTTCATTTATTTTCAGTAGGTACATTAATAAACGAGATTTTTAATTAGCTATTGCGTCGATTTCGTTGACAGGGAACCTGTTTAATTATTCTAAATGACATTTATATTTAAAAAATAAAACATGAGCTTCCATAAAGGTGCAGAAACTATATGCTATCATTTAAGCAGGGGCCTAATTTAAAAATAAAATGAAAGCAGCTGACATGGATGTTCCGGGAGCTACGACCCAGACACTGTTTCAATTTCACGGGGCGTTTGCCGGTCGTCAAAGATGCCCCAAGGTGTCATTTCACTGAGAGCTACGAAACTTTGTTCGTAGCTTTTACACTTGCTACGCTTTCTCTACTTAAAAATATAAGAAAGATTTTTTGATCTCGTGCAGTTATAGAGTAAATAACTGTAACGTAACACTTTACTACAGTATAAACTAAAGGTTTAACTACAGATAAAATATATAATAAAATAAATAATGCTTCACAAACATAGCCTCACTTAAGGACGCCAAGTGTAATGTGTGTCAACACACGTATCGACAAATTGAAAGACAATTACACAAATACCCAAACCTCCCCCGGTTTGTGTAGCAATTCAGTTCAGTGTTAAAATTTATAAGAAAATTGGTTAGGTAAAACTTTTCGAGGAAAAATTTATTTTACAGGAATACTGTAAATAATACTATAGTTATATGATCAGTGACACGTATGAATAAAATCTACCGGAGATATATTTATGATTCGACCCTTCGCTAAACCTTTTCCACGCATTTCATCACTCATACTGTCAAAATCACGTGTCATATGATATTGATCTTCTATTGCCACTCACTTAAAGACCCCTCGGGGTTTTGTAGGAGCTGATAACTATCTACCATATTATTCTTATTAATTGACTTTTACGTCAAGTGAACTAATACTTGTATATTTATAGAATATAAATGTATTGTTAATCAATAAAAAGTTGTTCCAAATAATCTATATGTACTGGTTACTCTATGAATAATAATTATCGTCAATCGTATATTATACCTAACACTTTTGTAGATAAAGAACACTCTTCCCTAACTATTGATAGGTTATTACATATTGCACAAGAATGTAGCTCAAAGCATAACACGGCTAAGCTTGCTTTTTCTTGAAAGTATCTCGGATAAAACCACTCGAGGATATGTTCCTCGACAAACTGTCCAACGGATTTTGTGAACTTTTCCCTTCTAACGTTGTACGCAAGTCACGATGTTGTTCTACGTTTTATTTACGATAAAGAGTTTACTATTTATGATGCTTTCAATACAAACGTATTATGAAATCAAAGCAGGATAATACTCCTTTGGCTGCTGTAGACAAGAATATTACGAGTATTGTTAAAATCCATTACATATAAACGTGTAAGATTAGTTGCCATTGATTATGTGTTGAAAAATGTCTTGAATTTAATAAAAATAAGACTAAAAGTGAAGACGACACAATGATGACATTGTCAAGGTTATAAGTTTTAGGTAGTTTTTACATTTGTGTTAACACATTCAAAACAGAGGGATCATATAGCAGGTTATAAAAATACTTATATTTTAATTTTCTACATGGTTGTACATGGTTTATTATATTAGTTTATTTTACTGATTTAGTGTTTTTTTTTGTATTTTTGTAAAAACACTTGCAAGTATTGTTTTGTTTGTTACTCAAAAATAAATAAATGTTTAAATTGCATAAGCTCAAAATGTTATGACTATTGAGTTCAAAGGTGACTGAAGCGCATATATTATACCCCTTTTGTTTCACGTCTTCTTGAAAGTGTTTTAAAATATTGGCGTGGAGGCGCTAGGGTACACAATCTCACTCTATCCTCGGCCAGTGTCTGAGTGCAAAGGCGTGTCGAAATACCGGACAGGCGCCGGTCTCCGTGAAAATTCAGCGCGCGCCGGAAAATATGGCCGCTGATGGAACCTTAATGTTTCCGACTTGGCCCCGCTAGCGGTCAGCCGCGACAGCCTTCCAACTTGCCTTTAAACTTAGCGCCGATAAAATTGCGCCTTCACTGACCTGAAACGGGAACCGACTGTCTTATATATCACTTAACGAAGTAATTGCTGTCGAAAAACTGGCACTTTCTTTTCTCTAGCGCGAAATCAAAAATTTAAGCAATGAGAAATTTTTTGTAATTAAATAATATTTTTGCAGTAAATCAACTTTTCTACAAATTAAAATTGGAACTTAAGGAGTATTAGTATGTAGGGTCAATCTAGTTGGGTATAAACAGTTTGCAAACTCATTAGTACTGGAGCGAGTGCCGGACAGACAGACGGGACGTGTGATTGACATAACGGAAATGATTTCCCCCGCCGCTGCCGCTACCGTTATCACTAAAAAGCTGCGCAGTTGTTGTAAATTTGATACAAACAGGGATAACGTAAACAAGTCAATAATGAAACAGCCTTAGTTAATTATATTATTCTAAGTAATAATAATTCAAAAGAATTATTACTTATTTCACCTTCGCGCTAATAATTCCTAAAGTGATGTGTTTACTTACAAACGGAACTTGTAAACGCTCAAAGTCTAACCGAAACTAAATGATTGCGCCCATTGCAATTTCTTGTGATTGATGCTATCAAAAAATTTTTAACCGCTTGTAAGGACGAGTAGATATGTTATCTTGACTGCTTTAATCAAAACTTATACCTAACATTTCAATGATAGAAAATGTTTTTTCTCTTCTCGAATTTGTAAGCAATCGGTAGGTTATTCTATACCTAACCTATTGTATAGGTACCTTCATACGTTTTCGGTTTTCATTGTCAATAAAAGTAACCAGAGGCCAGCGCGAATTGATGTGATGCCCCGGGGCGACACAAAATTCCTTATTTCCTTTTTTATGTTCCTATCTTATACGGTTCATAAATAACAGATTGTTATTTCACAAACATAAAGACTTTGCTGTGAAGGTTTGAGGTCAACCCTTTTTAGCCGACTTCAAAAAAAGATGGTTCTCCAACATGGATCGGTGACGATTTAAAAGATTACTTTTAATGATAACAGCCAATGTTTGGTGTACTTACCATTATGGCATTCGTGCATTGATTAGTATGTACAATTTAATGCACAAAATCATGCATGAGAAGACGCGCCTTACGCATTTGTTTATACTTTTCAATTATTATGAAACTAAAAACACGAAAATAAAAAATAATTTTAAGAAAAATTTAAACAGAAGAAAATTTCAAACCATAACTCAGGAAGAAATATTTTGATTTCTTACAGACTTCAATAGTTTATTCGTAGGGTAGGCTAGGCTATAAAGCTTGCATAAATACACAACAATAAGTAATTATTACAATTATATAATACATTTGATTTTTCTCTCGTACAGTAGTAAAGTTTTACTGTAAGTTTCTTGTGTGTGTGCCAGGGAATGCCCGAAAAATTCCGTGAAACAATTTCTTAGAAATGATACCGCCGGGTGAAATAAACCGGAACAGCAAGTGAGGAAACCGTAAAAACGATTCACTGAAAATTAACTCAATCGCCCTGTTTTTTTCACAAGCTATAGGGAGAATGCTATTTTGTATACTACAAAGCAGTATTTGTAAAAGATACATAATGTTGATTCAAGTGCTGGTTTAGATTTTCATGGTGTCTATAAAATGACTAAGAAACATTATTGATAATTATCATTTTAAACGTACACTATTTAAAGCTAAATTAAAACAGCATTGTAATTCGCCTAAAATCAATCATTGCAAAATCTTGTAAATAACGCTGGCATCATTCTGTAGTCTACAAGAAACCACTCTAAAAGAAAAAATACAAAGTATTCTACAGTCAATAACCGAGATAAAGTTATTTTAAAAAGTTATAAGTCGGAAATTCATCTGGTTAGCCGACAAAATGAGATTCGCGAGAGCAGTGAGGCGAGCATCAACACTTATTAAAAGAGAATTAACTCGTTTAAAGTGCGATTGAACTTTCACTCTACAACCGAGTGGCAACCGCACGGAAACTTTGTGACATCTAGCTTTAGCTGACATTTGTTGGATATTTTGTACCACTTTATTCATTGTAATTTTAGTTTGTCTCAGCAATGTCGAGACTGCAAATCGGTAAATCATTTTAATAAAAATACTTGATCACAAAATACATCATATTCACATGCCTTCCGAGAACATAACTTGGACATACAAGTTTCATCTATTTTTTTCGAGTGTATGATGTTAATTTAAAACATTTACGCACTAAATATTGAAGATTTAGAGGTGCGTGCAGGGATTGAACCCAGAGTCACGGAAAAGATAATCCAAAATCGAGTCAGCTGACTATCAGTCAGTTCAATAAGTCCTTTTACAAACACAAATTTTTTATACACTCTTATAGCTCACTCGTTTAGTAAGGACAGTAAAAACTTGTTAATTATTTTTCGACGCGAAGAAACGCTTTCTACGCTTTTCCAGTAATAGTTAAGTAGGTATAGCATGTTCCTTTCTACACAACTTTTTACGCTAGCAATTATTCTTGGGCATATATACGACTACCTTCCTAGTTCCGTTAAGGAACGCGATATTTCTTTGGTCCGAACAAATAGCGGTCGGGCGTTAGTTTGATTGGGGGTTGTTTGTTGCCTTTACAATGAACATTAGTGCGCATCCTCTCATCAGCGCAACACTTAACTACTACGAAGTGTGAGTCCGTCGTACTTACACTGAGAATACAGAAATATCTCCATCTAAGGCTATACCTTTCTATACCCTCTTCAGAGATTTACTGTTCGCGCTTAACGAATGTTGTGATAAATGTGTGGTTTCTTTAGAAATAATGGTGTGTTAAAAGGTGCGTCGTAAATATTGGAGCACTTAAAATCGGTAGCATAGGTACTATGTTTTTGTTTCTACTGCAAAAGCTAATTTCTACTTTCTTTTTTGTGGATTTAATAAATTTTTACATTGTATTTATATGTCTTATGTAAAGCACTGAAGAATATTGTGTAAAGGACTATAGAATGGCGTGGAATTAAAGTCAAATAAAATTGGGGAATATCAAATTGTTTTAGAAAAAAGGTTGATTGTTACCTAATTGGACATTATCTTAAATAAATACAACCTATTTTGGAGACGCAAGAGAGATTCTAAAATCAGTCCATATTACATTACATAAACGAGGTTCAGGAATTTGACTAATTACCCGCTGTTTTGTCAAACAAACAAGCAAAATGGAATGTTTTTACGAGAATAGTTTCACTCCGCCATTGTATCGCTTTGACGAGGGTGAGCAATTTAATGTGATTTCTTAACATTAATTAATTAATAAAAAGGTTTAAGAAGACAATAAAATAAACATTATTAAACAATGTATTTGTATCTTTATTTAAATTGTTTGTACGATAGATGGTGCAATGTTATTTTTAATAATCTACAAATTTATTAACAATTATCGATAACAGAAATCTAAATTCATAACTTAAACTTTGACCAGTTCGGGAATCGAACCAGAACCATCCTAATGGAGAAAGGGCATGGTAACTACTACACAACATGGGTCGTTATAAAACTAAACTAACTAATAAATATAACATAAACTATCTAATAGAAAAAATCGAGTCATTTATCTTTACCAGCAACAGTTGATCGCCCGGCCCCGGTGAAACTCATTGAGACATAGCGATGCGATTACCCTTCTTTACAAAATGATCCATGAACCCATGTCGCCTTCATGTGTCGTAACGTGAAGGAGACGCAATAACTTATGTATTTTCTTCTGCTTTGCTTCTGTAGGTAGGTTACCTACCCATTTTCATATTTATTTTATATTTACAATTTTTTCTTAAAATAATTTTTGTTATGTATAAACAATGATGCTTGCAACTCTTTTTATGAACACATCCAGATGTCCAGACACGGGTCTCTTTACACAACCGAGAAACGCCTACAGTATACTCCACCACGCTGCACCAATGCGGATTGGTTGAGATACGAGCCAAATGTTGTCAAGCCGCCTAAAGGGACATAGTGGGTCTTTATGCGGCTTTAACGGCTATTATCTATTGATAACAGCCGATACCGACAATTTAACGTGTTTTTTGAAGCACAGATACTATGAAATATGCCACTAACGGTCACTCATTCAAGTACAGACCGCGCCCTAAGTTGCTAACTTGTAACATTGTTTGCGATACACACTACCAACGAAGCTATACACGCCTCTATAGACAACAATAGGTCGCATTAAATCTACGATCAAAAAAGCAACAGTTGATAGCTTCATAGGTTTTCATTGAGACACAGCAAGCCGATTGCCGCTCTTGGAAACGATAGACCCTCGCCGCGCGCCGTAATGTATTTAGGGGAACACGAAATGTTTACAGTCTGTCGACTTTTCCTCCTATCACATCCTAAGGGTATTCTTCCATGTATGATACGGTTGCCGGTATAGAATCGTCATTTTTCGGTTTACATGTATGTAAGATTTTCTTTCAATTAAAAATTTAATAGATATATTTTAGGAAATATCATTTTAGTGCTGATGTAATAATTTAGATTTTACAACATAATATTTAATATTTATTTAATTTTACTGTACTTGATTATTAGTGCTTTAGAATGTTTTGTTTGGTATTTGTGTAAAATAGACGTATACATTTATTATTTATTTCTACCTACTCCTAAAATAAGTTGCATTTTCACTCAATAGCAGCTCAACAATAAACACAATATTACGTCACATAAAACGTATTTTGCTCAAAAACAGTAAGCAACAAAGATAGCTACATTAACATTTATAATAGTCTGCAGTTAAATCTATTTATATGTGCAACAATTACGATAATATGTCCTTAATTAATTCCCAGTGAATCTCTCATGCTAAGCTCTCACTGGCTTACAACCCCTGTCATGATATCCGGGATTAATGCCTTGTCATGATTTCTCAACTTAGCATATTGTATGAGTTATAAACATGTTCATATTGTAAAGCTTACTTACTGAGTATTTGTGCTATTAGGTTGGTATTAAATGTTGCTAGTAAATTAAAGCAATTACTTGTATTAGAAGGAAAGAAATTGGAATATAATATATATATATATAAGCTTAGGCTTAAAACCAAAATTCAGCACCTCCTTATTTTTATATTACCTAACTACTAGCGTAGTAGCTAGAAATTACTAAAAGCTGTGAAATTAAAGGATTTCATCACTAACTAAGTAGAAACTAAACTAAAAACTTTTAAACATTGTGTTCACGCTACAGTGGTGAAATGAATAGATATTGTATAAATTCTTAGTGAATAAACTTGTAGGGAGTGAGATGAGCACGCCTCTTTTATCCTCGTGATTATACGAAGGCACGTAGTTGGGATTTTGTTCCGGAGATATGAAACACCACCTACAATAGCGTTTTGTGAAAAAAGGCATCGAATTTATTTAAAAAATAAGTTCCACACCTTTGACTTAAGAACTATGTTATGAAAGAATATTAAATAAAATAACAAATAAATAACGCTTTACACTCACAGCCCCACACTAGGATTG
>DWQK01003847.1:0-11079 GCA_018231225.1 Noctuana stator
CCTATAACCTTCCTCATTAATGTAGCTATCAGACACAAAAAGAATTTTTCAAATCCGACTTGTAGTTCAAGAGATTAGCGCGTTCAAACAAACAAACAAAACAGCTTTATATATTTGTATAGATTTATTACAGTATAGATATTGTACCTATGTTATAAAGAAACCAATTTACATAAATCAGATATATCAAACTCGAAAGTACTTTAAAACATCCACTGCATTAACAATGCGATACGATAAACCCATTATAAATGTTTTAATTACCGCACTAAATACATCTGCATAATTAGCTATTAGGAATTCAAGCCGGAGTGGAACCTATATCTCGTTCGTAACTTTAATTTATGTACGTGAAGATACGAACGCAAAATCTTAATTCACTCGAAGATTTATAAATGGTTTGCATCTACCCTCTTATTGATAGGCATAGCGGTTCAAGACTGATGTGCAAAGGTAGTAAAACACTTTAGTGTGTTGATGGTATTTAGAATTGACCAAGATACGTCCTACCTATGTGTCCCTACCTACTTACCTTTACCTATAACTACATAGGTAGGTATATACATTATTTTAATTGAGATTGTTTTAATTGCTATGTCATAAGTATCTTTGTTTCCCCAGTGATGCAAAGATGATTGATGAGCATATTAAAGTTGATGGAAGTTCAGGTGTTTGTGCAATTATCTTTGTGTGTGTCCATAGCACCTATGACAGGGAAGCTTGAGGCTATGATTGTAAGGGTTAAATTGTTATTTAGTATGTGGATACTAAATGACAACTGTCCATACTGTTCATGGCACCCACGACATAGGTCACATAGGAAATCCTAGTGTGAAGCTTTAAATGTATGGGTTATTATTTAGTATTCACAACGCTAAAGTGTTGTCACGTAAGTACCTGATACGAGTAGGTACTACCGTAGGCACTTAGGTACTGGACTAGTCTGTGCTGCATCCCACAACGATGAACCTCATGGAACGTTTAGACTCATGATGTTTTGGCTCTATGGATAGATATGCATGGTACTGTTGCAGTTTAGATACGAGTAGCTACCTGCCAGGAAGGCCCTGATATAATGTTTGCCTTACTTCAGAACTTTCATTTGGTTTTTCAGTTATAGGCATGTAGGTATTTAATCGGAAGAAAGAGTGGATATAAGTAAAAATTTTATTCAAGTTTTATTAGGAATGAAATGAATTCTCCAGTAGACAATATAATGTATAGTAAGTAAGTATAGGTATGCTTTCTAGAACGGGTGCAATAAATGCATACGTCAGACATGCCGCATACGTATGCCGCAGTATCCAGGATCAGCCATTACAGAGTGCCGGTAGATTTACGACCAATTAAAATCTATATCGGGGAGCCAATTAAACGGATTTGGTTTATTGGTATTGGTTGGTGAGTTTATCGCGTCGCCGGCAATTGGACCGGTTCGAATTATTTACTGGCCACTTTAATTACAGTATTTACCTACTGAAGCTGTTATCTGATTTTCATGTTTGTACCATCTAATAAGCATATTTTTTTTGAGTAGTGTCGAAGTAACTTGATCAATGCAGTCCTTAGCAATCAATGCAGTCCTTAGCAATCAATGCATACTCATGTGAGTGATGACTCAGATCTAAGTCGCCTCATATTTTAATTCTGACCACATCAAACCCTATCCTATCACTAAAGAAAAATATAATTGTTACCATCATCTTTTTTATCTCTCCTTGTTATATGAAACGCGTTAAAGTTTTTTCAAATCTGCCTCAAAATAACTTGTGGTGTTAGTTGAAACTGTTGTGTTTCACAACAATGTTAGGTACCTATCTACTACTTATGTTCTCGGATACCAAATAGATTACCAAAATTGTCTTACTTCCTAATTAAAATCGGATCAGATCAAGACAATTTAAAATACCTAGATAAATTGGTTTTATTTCTTCTAAAAAAAATTTATTCTAACAATTTCTAAAATTCAGGAAGCGATATTACCTACCTTTTTTCTTCATTATCTTATTAGAATATTTCAAACAGGTACTTCGGAATATACCTTTAAAATCGTAAGTTCAAAGTTATTAAAAAATTATGATCTTATTAGGATACTTTCTCACTTGACACTTACCTAGCAAGACTCAATTTTATATTGGTAAGTATCTTTATGTTTCATATGAATAATGTACCTATAGATAGAGACTGCTTAAAATATTGGTACCTAATAAACATCGCAGTTCTGAAAATTTCCTCTGCAAAGCGTTGCAGAGCGCTGTAATTATTGCTATTTCTGGAGTTTTTGTTGATTAGCTCATATGTTTCATATATAAGTATTAATTAATTGTTTACAGAATTAATCACACAGTTTTGCCAAAAAAAAAAAATTACCTAAATAAGATTTACGAATTCTAACATGATTCACCTACATACAAACAACAGCTACACGTCGGTCACACACGGCGAAAATAAGAATCTGGATTTACCTAGGTACCTAGTTATAGGTAGGTATAATGACAAAAGGCATGTTAGTGATAAAAATTGTATATTGTAGCCTCTCAAAAATGGCTATGCTCTGTGCTTCACATGTTATAACTTAACGGTTATTATTTCATTTTGTACCTACATTGTAACGTAATATGTTATGAATAGGTACCTACACCGATACCTAATGCAATACCTAAATCATCATTTAATTAGTTGATTTTCTTAACATCTAGGTACATTGTGCAATACATTGCAATACATTGCACAATGTAGGTACCTAAATGTTTTGACAATTGTGCATTGTGCATTGTACAATGTGTCTAACATTACGACAACTGCAATAGGAGACTTGAGGTCCTGTCTTGTTTGAACTACAGAAATCGAGTAGGTCGTAATAGGATGCAAATGTATTTCCAACTTTAAATTATAAAAGTAAATTTAAATTTCAGTAAAATAAACGGGCAATACCTACCGGAAAGTTAATTAAATTAATCGTTGAAACATTCCAATTCTCATCCATAGGCCATTCAGGGTCAATACAACAAATTTTCAATTACCCTTACTGCTCGCAAATTTAGCTTGAATGTAAATTATTTGAGCTTGTGCATTATAAATATAATTGTAGGTGTTCGAAGGCGGAGTGTGAACAACCAATAGGAGAGAACCGTGCGCCGTGGGCGGGTCTCGCTGCGAGACGAATGTTTTACCGGCGAAGCCTCCGACGAGGCAACACAGCCTAGCTGAAGCGATCGGATGCTACGACGTTTCATGCTTTAAAATTCATTAGAAAAATCGGAGAAATATTTGGAGTTAAAAATGTTCTTCTCATCTAAAATTCATTTCAGATTATACCTAAGTACCTATTTAATAATAATTTATTAGGTACCCACTGCACTTACTGTTGAATATTCAAGCTCTACATTTGAAATTTTATAAATCTACCTACAACGACCTACCTACCAATAAATTGATAGCCTTTTATTTCTTTGAATTACATAAAAAATAATTTTACAAAAGCCAGGTACCTACAAAAGTCCGCACTCTAGTAAAAGCTACGTTTGCATTTGTACAACAATTTTTAAAACTAACATTCGGCAGCTAGCCACATGTTACAATAGAATGATAGGTATAGATATACCTACCTGCCTGTCGATGTTATTATGTAATGTTATTTAATTTTATAGGAATTAGGAATCTACTTCAACAATATTTTTAAATAATGCACACTCATATTTTAAAATTTATTTCAAGTCATTGACATAACTCATACGTAAAGTAAAAATTTAAGTAGGTATGTAACATTTGTTCAATTTTGTATATGAAATTTAATAGGTATTATATTAAAATGCCTATTAATTATACCCAATTAAATATCGAATCTTGTATTGTAAAGCAGAAGTCGTATTATGTTCAGGTACCTACCTAGGTGTGTGCATAGGAACTTACTAATATTTGTAAGGGTTATCAAAATAATTAGTTATATTTAACTATTTTACAATAGGTACCTACCTATACTCACAATGTCATTAAATATAAAAAAGTTTTGCAATTCCAAAGAAATTTAAGACTTTATGAAATTGCTTACATACCTACGAGTAAATTACAAACAGGAAATTAAATAGAAAATTAATACAAGAGGCATGATAACTATAAAAGCAATAAACTTTTGGCAATTAAAATAAATTTAACAGTATCTCATTTATAATTTAATTAAGTACCTACCTGCTTAAAACTAAATTGTTTTTAAATTAGGTATAGTAACAAAATTTACTTAATTCAATTAACAATAATTCATCTTAAGGACTGTCTTAAAATTTGACGTAATATTGAAAATATGATGTTAGGCATAAGAAGATAAAATAATTAATTTACATCTTATTATTTCAGTAGTGGCATTTACATTAGTAAAAGGTGCAATATGATATAGCAATACGGACTACATGGTCGTTTACTAACACCAAATGACTCATAAAATTGCCCAAATATCCCCAACAGAACAATTTATAGTTCAAATTGTCGTTCAGATCATAAAAGTGTCGAGTGCGGTGATTCGCTCAGACCGGGAGACGACAAACTCTCTCATGTCAATCATTTGTGTCAAACAAAATATAAAAGTTAATTTACAACGACATTCAAGCCATTATGTGGTAGTAGAGATCGCTTCATTACTACTTACAGTGGCAGTAAGAGAGCTCGAATAGCGTCAACAATGACTTCTATGATTTAATGTACGTATATGTCTCAATAAGTAATAATACTTTGTTCATTGTTAATTCGTACCACACTGAGCCTCGGAACAATAAATTTGCGATTAGGTATAAAACATAAAATGTGTCTTCTGCGATTTATTATCCCGCGTAGCCATTTTGAGTTTCGACCCCTTACTACTCGTATGTACCTGGAGTGGTGTATTGTGTAAGGAGATTTCAAAGTCGTTTAAATTCGACCACAATGTAGATGCGAAAAAAGTCGGCATTGTGTACGAGAGATGCGCTGAACGATTTCAATATGGATCCTATGCTTTTTGCTGCTTTTGTTCACACCGCCGCGCCGCCCCGGAGCAATGGAATTTGAAAATGATGTGAGGATTCCATTTTGGTCACACTAATCATTTCAAAACGTTTGAATTGTAAATAAGTTATTTAATTAGACTATTACATTTCATTGAGTTATCTAAGAATAAGAACTAATAACGCTTTACACTCACAGCCCTGCAGTAGGATTCCCTGTGTCGTGAGTGCCATGGACACATACAAAGACTAACACACAAACACCCAGACCGAGAACAGAAATCTAAATTCATCATTTACATTTCTGTCCCGCCGGGGATCGAACACGGGACCCTCCAAATGGCGGACTGGCGTGGCAACCACTACCTAGGTACATACAACACGTAATCACATCATATCATAAAATATCATAAGGGAAATGCTCTGACAAATCAAATAAAACTTATTCATATTAAAACTTAAAACTTATTCATATCTGGGTATTTAAAATCTCTATTACACTTCTGAGATCAATGTTCCTAATTATTATGTTTTTTGAAAGGAGTTAATTTAGGAAATTGACTCATCTTTTAAGTGGTTAATTGGTTTTCGAACATCCCAAGTAGTTAATAAGAAGGAGGCAATAGCCAACGTCAAATAAATAGAACTTTCGGCTTAAACAAAAAGTTTCCGATCCCCTCGAATCATTTCATTACAACTAAACGACCATAGACCTATACGTGAATTTCATCGTATTCTTTATGGGTACCATTAATATTTTTTTCCATGTCATATTTATGGAGTCCCGAAAGAGCGAGACCAAGCAGGTGGTCTCTACTTAATCAAGACGTTACCGAAAATAAAAAACCTGTAGCTATATTTTGTGTTTTGCCTGAATTATAGTTTTGTTCATCGTAAGTTATGTGTCGGGCTAGGGTGTGTTATTCTTAGTTATTTGTATAAAATACTTTAATGCGATGGGAAAGACGTATGACGCAATGAATACATTAGCAATAAAGTACCGATATCTCCTGGAACCAGTCGTACGCAATAAAATAGTCTCCCGACATGTTAATAACGAGGACAAATACAAATTTAATAGAAACCCACCGGTAATGAAATGCAAATGGATAAGGAAAGGATAGGTAGGGTACGATGAAGTCGACAATGGACAGTAAAGTATTGTTCTCGATATTGAAAATGCCTACCACTTATGTGTAAGTTTTAGGATTAGGTGTCTACCTAATTAGATATTATTGTCTAATAATATCTTTAACCGAAACTATAGATAGGTAAAGCGGTTGTTGGTATTTCTACCGGTACTAAAAGAATGCACATATCTGTCCGGTCCAGTCAAAAGTAATACCTAGACATCACGAATAGCGAATAAGTAGATACATTATTTCAAGAATTTTAAAACTACTAAATTAATACTGAAAATACTAAATTAAAACAATGAATCCAACCATAATGATTTTATTGCCTTCAATCCTTTTTATGTCCCTCTGCCGGGCACGGGTCTCTCCCCACAACCGAGGAAGGCCTGGAGCATACTCTACCACGCTGCTCCAATGCAGATTGGTGGAGATAAGGGATAGTGGCCAACCCGTGTCGGATTTTGTCAAACCGCCCAAAGGGCCCCCGACCAGGTTTAACGACTGTTATCTGTCGATAACAACCGGGACCGACGGTTAAACGTGCCCTCCGAAGCACGTAAGAATGATTTGATTACTTATATCTATCTATTTTAGAATGTAGTAAAATAAAGAAAATCAAGAACATGGCGTCCGTCTGAGGTTCTGTACTCAACTTAATAAAGGGCTAAGTTGTAAATATTTCACGGAGATCGCAACTCGGATACCGCTTGATTTAGCCATCCAGCCTTCGAGATTTGTTAGCACGACTGGCTTGTTTACGAAACCACCTACGTACTTAACATGCCAGTGCTAGAATTGTCGGTTATATTTTCTGACTGACAAAGACATCAGTTTCAGTTCTTGGGTTCCTATTTTTAGATAACTAAAATGGGTTTTTTTAAGGAAACTTGCCACTTTTTATATCTAACTTAGAAGACAAAATATACTATTAGTATTTTGTAGTGTAGATAGGTATAGTAGGTATATATATAAAATTATACTTTCCAAATCCTTAGATTTTATACCTAGTTATTATAAAGTTATCATATTTGTGAACATTATATATTTTTTAGTATTTTGTAGGGTAGATTTTATTTTAATACATACAATATTTATTAAAATAAACTTATTCTTTTCAAATCCTTAACGTTTAAACTATATTTTTTTTATATTTGTAATAATATACAAACACATTTTCCATATCAACTTTAAAAAATATTGCAAGTAGCAACAGAATTTTCTAAATAAAACTCGTGTTTCATTTTTATTGAAAACGCCAGCGTCGGTAAGCCTTTAGATATACTTTCTTTAATTTCCACAAGCGATTTAAAAAGCAATTCGATGTCCACCTCGCCCGAGTCTAATCTACTCGACTACGATCCGAAACAAAAAAGTCGGTCCCTCCGTTGGAAAGTTTTATCCGACACGGAGGCCAAAGGGGCGAGGGCTAACAAAAGATAAAAGAGATATATAAGTGGCCCTCGGCAGCGCCATCAAGTCGTTACAACAGCAGTAAAATATTTCAAATCGTGCCCAATGCCGCGGAAAACGGAAGTTACGCATTTTGGTCCACAGCGGGTCGCGGACGCACTCACAGTTTATGCTTAGCACAATTATAATAATTTTTCACATGCGCTCTTCACTTTTTTTCATTCAGTCCAATAAATGACAGTCGTACGGACATCAATTCATCATACTTCACTGATCTAAATTATTCTAAATGACTGCCTCGGTATTAGGTACCTACCTTCCTATGAAAGAAAGGAAGCGTCCATTTAGTGGTACAGCATTATTAAGAAAAGTATGTAATGTTGCCATTTTATGACGTGAATTATTGTGTGAATATTGATAAAATAATATAAAAGCAACAAACAATTTTAAGCAACTGTTCGTCTTACAACAACATGTGCTTATTTAGAATTTTAAAATTATATTTTTTCATTGTTAAACTAATTTCGTGATGTTTTATTTTCATCACTTTTATTTATACCAAAGAACAGGAGCAATGTATTTTCATATATTCACAATGTATCGTATTTTTCTACATAATGTAGCAGTAAAAATATCAACGTAAATTATTCCGCAGAACGTATTTGAATAATATATATTTAACTGGTAGCTTCGAATAACCATGAATAAAGATGTTAATAAAATATCTTTTTATCGCAAACAAGTATATTACAATCACATGAAGATTCTACATGTTTATCGCAGGTTAATTTTTGTGTTACCTATTGATATATTCTGGTAGGTAATTAAAATTATAATAGAAATCACAGACCCATTCTATTAAATAATTCTACTTAAATAAAAAATAATGACAACTAAGACGTATTTAATCCTAAAAAAATACTGATTCAATTGATTAATTTGAAATGAACTGAAACAATTAAAATTTACTTGATTGCATGTATTAAAAATAATCTATTAAAAGACTCATGAAACCAATTACTTATACACTCGTATAAACGTAAAACTGCAATACGTAGAGCAATAAAAGTCAATCTACTTCATTATTGTGTTCATGCACATACAAATACATGAATAAATTAATTTCATTTTCCGATCCTGACCGTTCCCATGACAGACAATGGATTACAATTAGATGCAAATATCATTTGAATGGATACCATTAACAGCATCAAGGGCTCAAGGGTGGAGGGTCAGCCATGCAAATATGGCAAGTTGTTAAATTTCCCCTGTGACCACCCCGTATAAAGCCATAACTAACTTTAAAAGCTTATATATCTGTGTAGAGCTCCGATAGTAGGAGTGTATCAAATATAGAGATATTCGTGTTTAACGGAGCGGCGGTAGTTTTACGCATGGGTGCGCTTGGACGATGGTCCGTGCGCCATTCTATGTATCCTATATATTTGTTTCGGTCTGTCTCGTACTGCTCTAAATGTTTGTAGGTATAATTCGAATATGGGTAGATACTTACTTGCTATTTATGTAGGTGCCTAGGTTATAGTTACCCCGACAGACGTCTTTCGGTCCAAAAAAAAATAATTTGTAATATGCTTGAATACAGATGGCGTTACTTGTTGTAAATGGGACTGTAATGTTGTTATTACGAAATCAGAAATGTATTAATTTGAAGCAAATTGGTTTTAAAGTATATATAAGAGCAATGATGTCATAATTGTCTATAAATTAAGTCCGAATAGAAACCAATTAAATAAGATTGATAAGTTGCCATTTTAGGTTGCCTAGTAAGACTATAAATTTTGCTTAATATGTTTTCTGTGCTGTCATCCATGAAATCTCTATGATATTTGATATTCTTTTGCTGTTTTAAAATCTATAATTAGTAAGTAATTATAATAATAACGAAGGTTAAAATTTATATATTTTACATCTAGAATATAAAAATATAAGTTGCCTTGTTTGATTTCTACATCATATAGTAAATAGATGATGTTTAATTATACTTACCTATAGAATAGATACCTACTCGTTCAATATCTGGTACATAAACGATACGATAACATGTCATTGGCCTTCCTAACGCTTACTACTCGCTAGAAGGTTCGAAACTCAGACTTGTTACCATAAATTCCGTATTCCTACAAACATTATGCATAGAAATGTTCTTCGGATGTTCAGGCGAAAATTATTCCAAGTAGGCGTTCCCTTTGACGTTTATTTGCTTGTTGAATAATGCTTTATTTTTATGACTTTTCGTTACATCGGCACATCGGTTGTGGCCGAACTACTGGTTCCGCAGGCCAGGAAAGATTATCGACTACATTCGAGACAAATTGTTTTTGAAACATGAACATATTGAACATGTCAGTTAAAAGACAAGGCAATGCAGACATCATGCACTAAGCCGATGATTATGTTTAATTTCTGTTTAAATTATTAAATAAGTTAAATAATTTTAAAAATAATATGTACCTTCTGTAGGTAGGTAAATTTATTTTATATCGATACCAAAATGTAAACCTAATACCTACCTAATGGTTATTATGATAACATAGTTTTAATATACTTAACATAGGTACACATAACACGAAAATTAAGTACAAAAATTAGTTTAATTTAATATCTGCACGAATACATTTTTTTTCAATAGATATCTTTATTTTTTTATGCATAGGTAGGGTTTATTTCAACCACGATTTACAGTACTAGGTATTAATTTTGAAATACCTACATACCTACTTATAACCTACCTAAATGGTTGCACAATTTGCTTAAAGAGATACCACCGCTGCACCCCTTACTCGCTACAAAACTAAGTTTTGTTTTAAGCATCGCATTGTAGTAAGAGTTCAGCTAAAAGCGACTACCCATAGTAGTGGATCAGGTAAAATAAATATATGTTTAGGATCCCTTCGCGGAGAGACATTGTTATTGAAATAAGGTAGGCGTAGCTCGTTGGACGGATGCTGCGTCCCAGTTTATCGATACTTACTTCATCTATAAGACAATACAGAATATTTCAGGTCGGTTTCCCTTGTTTCATGTATTTTTTGTACGTTTCATGTCCTTAATATATTCATTACGAGATTGAATCATTTTATCGATGAAAAAATATTTTATTTACGTTATACGGTCATACAATTTCCACCACACATTTCACTACTTGCGTAAATGCACTAATACGTTCTCAGCCAGGCCACAACAAAATCAGATTTCTTCCCTGGCTAAATACTTTGACATGAATTGCATGTTGTAGTTATTTACGAAATATGTGACTGCAACCGTACCTAATTGGTTTCCATGGCTGAACATTCAACGTAAATAAACTTCCATTCGCTTTGCTAAGATTATCCGAACACAAATTGCAGGTCAGAAACCAAAACCATTCAACTGCAGTCATTAAATTGCAATGTTATCGTTGGTTAATATCGCTACTGTAGTCGCACTGTTTGGAAATGTACGACATATACCTACCTAATAGTTTATTTGAAACCTCAAATTTGTGCATTCGGCGTAGGTGCCTTTGTTCACAATGCTGAAGATCAGTAAGTTGATAA
>DWQK01003848.1:0-11079 GCA_018231225.1 Noctuana stator
CAGTCACTTAACAGTAACCTAACCTAACTAATATGAGCAAATTCACTTCTTACTCAACAAAATGTAGACTTACAAAATGAACCACGAAAATGGCAGAGCCACTTAAAGTTTCGCTTCGATTCAATTCCAGTTCATAATTTTATTCTCTTCATAACTGAAATGCAAGTTAAGAGCTTAAAATAGTAGTGAACAATCCCTTTCGATTTTTTATTGTTGCAAAGTTCGAAATTGCATCAAGAACTTTTAAATAATTTAATAAAGGAATTTAAGAAGTTCATGATTTTAAATTTAGGATCCATTATGGTAGCCATAAGTAATACATTATTTGAAAAAAAAGTTTTTCTATAGGTAGGTAGAGTGAGCCGTGGATGGGTTGCGATCACACTGTTAAGCAACCCAGGTGCGGTCGGGACGGTACTCGGATGGGTGAATTGGATAACCGCTAGTGGCAAATTTCATGCGCGGTTCCGTGCTTCGAAGGGCACGTTAAGCAGCCGGTCCAGGTACGTCTACGTAGATTTCGTCAAATAAAGTTGAAGTCACTAAATCTAAATACATACAGAGGAACAGTAAAAGGTACTCAAAGAAACTAGTTTTTTAAGTACCTCTATTTCAAGTCTCAAGATTTCTTTAGGAAAGTTTATTTCAAAATACAGTTTAATTATAGTACCTTTAGATGGCATCTCGCGCCAGTGCTGTAGGTGTGCGCCAGACCTGTAACTATCGATATTTTTTAGATTTTATATCAAAACGACTTTCATTCTTCATCTTTTTATATGTATCTTTCATTCGTACCTATTTGTATAACTATATTTGTATCATTCATTTGCAGTGGATTAGTTAAAAAAAGCAATGTAAACTAGCGTTGTTTTGATAGATTAGTAGGTAATAAATAGTTACATGACTTATTAGGTGAATGTACCTATGTACCCCCGACCTACAATATTTTAAAAAAAGTGTTATTCATTTTTTGTAGTGAGTTATAACAATGTACCTAACTACATTACTATTTTTGTATGTATTGTATCGATATCGAAAAATGCAAGCGGACACGTGTAACACTATTTTATTTGTAACTATATTTACTTCTTCTGGTTGGTACAAAATTGGTCGAAAATTTTTAACATTAGTGGTATTCAGTGTTATTATGCTACAATCAATGACTAAAAAAACTCAATACTACCAACATACCTCGATGGGTACAACTTATTATAATCTTTGGTGCCGTGTGCTAGGATAAATCCCGTCTTTTTTACATGTAGAGTATAGGTATTATATACTATGAAACAGTAAAAACACTAAAATTTTATACGGGAGGGCTGTCTACCTAGTCCTACATTAACGCTATAGGTACTACTCTGTAACTCTGCCCAGTACTGTCTCTCCTGGTTTTGCCTGTGCTGTGATGGTCAACGTTATACGTCAAACAGCTAAACTAAAATGTCAAAGATATGTCAAACTTCAAAGTCAAAGCAAAAGAATCAAAATCAAATCAAATCATAATCTTATAACATCTAGTGCATGTTTTCGTGTAATTCGTGTAGTAAAATAACCCAAAAATACATTTTCAAATAATAAATATGAAAGTCTTGTATATATTATGCTTGACATTACTATCTGAATACGTGGTATGATCACTAATATCCATTATTATATTTAATTTAACTTTTGAACAAACTAAAGATGCAATTATCTGTGAAGAAGTCTTTATTCAGTATCATCAATAACATTATACCAAATTTCAGACCTGCTTTGATTACGATGGCTGGCTGAAAATCAAAGTACAACATTCATTGAATTGTTTCAATGGAAATGAGAAGTTTTGCACTCGAGCAAATATTGCTGTTGAAAGCCTTAGAATGGGTTCACATAACATTGATCAAATAACGTTCAGTAAACAGCATTTAAAAGAACTGCAGGTATGCATTTAAACCTATTCAATATTTATTATATACTTACAAACATCTGATTGCATATCTTTAAAAAGTTAAGATTCTAAATTATACACCTATGTTATAATATAGATGAATAACTTTTTTTTGGAGTCTGTTAAAAAATACTTCTTAGAAAATAATAACATGACATGTGAATGATTGCTTTAGTCATTGTTTTATGTAAAGAAATCATGATGGTAAATAGAACTTCTTGTGTGAGATTCTAATCCATCTCAACTCTTCAATATATTATCTATAAATTAAATGATATTTGTTACATTCTAGGAATTAGCAGAAACTGATGGTTTTTATTCAGTTAAAAGCATAGTAACAGCTAATGATAAAAAAGAAATGGAATTTTTATCATCTGTCAAAGCAAAGTCCTTTTTGGAAAGTGGCTTGAAAGACATTATCAATATATGGATGCTGCCTACTGGAGATGTTATTGCAGTCAATATTCAAGTCGCCAATTCTTCTGAGACCCAGCCATTTAAGTATACAGATGGTTACATACATTCAAATGTATATATCCACCACATTGATCAGGCACCAGTGTAAGAATTATTTTATATAAATACTAACTGCTGTTAGTTAGTATTTAAATTCAGTTTGTAAATAGGTATCAATAAAAAATAGTCCCTAAAATCTTCCTCAACAATTAGGCTATCACATCTAAAAATAATTTTTGAAATTCGATTGATAATATAATAACCCTAAGAAATAATGTTCTAACTCTAATTTTGTTGTAGATTAACCTAATTATTATTTATTTATGCTTCTCAGCTTTGAATGTCCTCAAGCCCACATTACTAATACAAAGTATGTTTTTAATGTATTAACTTTAAAATTAATATTTTCAGCCCCGATACAGCATCCTATATCCAAAAATTGGAGAGAGAAAGGGAAGCACGTGAAAAAGGAGAGGTTAAGGATAATAGGTCCTTCTTAGCAAAATATGTAAGTATAATCTAGTTTACAAGTCAGAATATTTTACAATCTGTATCTTTGGCCCATGGCCCAGTGCCATAATTTCCTGTACGTCATAACATGAAAACATCAACAATTCTTTAACAATATATTATTTTTGTTATTTTTCAGTGGATGTATATAGTACCTATTGCTATATTCGTGATGTTATCAGGAGCAACAAGTCCAGAACAACCTGCACAAAATTCTCGCTAAACACAACTATTTTTAGCCTAATCATGTAGCTAATTCTTGTATAATTATCATCTTCATCTATCTATATATATAAAAATCAATTGCTGTTCATTAGTCTCACTAAAACTCGGCAACGCCTAAACGGATTTATCTTATCTTGGTCTTGAAATGTTCGTGGAGGTCTAGGGAAGGTGAGAAAAATTCGAATAATTGCTGGGAAAACCCTTTGCATCTTTTTATTAATTTTTAGGCGGTACGAAGTTTGCCGGGTCAGCTAGTGTTTTATAAATAAGCTGTGAAACTTTTTTCCAGCTAAGGGAAGACTAAAAATATTCTGAATTCAAGTTATGTTTTACACTTACTGTATTAGTTCTATGACACCGAATACTGTTTCTCTGTACCAGGTGGTAAAAATTGAAAAATGATTAAGTAGGTCATTCTTTGCATACAGCTCGTACTATAACAAAGGTTTTTAGTATTTCAAGTAGACTTAGATTAGTTAAGTATTCAGTTAAATATTCAACTAGTTAAGTATTCAGGTGGATGTATTTATAAAAATAAAATCAATTTATCAAAGCATTATTTTATTATTCAGCCAGAATATAACAAAAGTATGTATATCATGTGTACTTTTTTAAAAACAATGTAAAACATATTTTTATGTAACTTTTAATTGATTGATTCATTAGGAATGCTTGAGAGTTTGAAGGAAGTATTTATTAGATCAATTCAATTCATTCAATGGACACTAAAAGTAAAGGAGAAAAACGCCTAATGTATGGCGTATGACTGTTTACTAAAACTGTGTCAAGCCCAACATACATATTTAAATTTAATAAGATTTTTTAAATTTAGATACTGGAATCTTAAAATATGTAAAGAAATATAACTTGAGATTAGGTACAAAATATACAATTCATCCATCAACTTGTTATTTAGATGTGAAAATTCCAATGTTGCATAAAAAAAATTAATATATGATTTTACGGTTGTTGGGCCTATTGCTTAAGGCGTACTTGTGACTATAGTAGTAACAGGTATGCCAATTCAGCATTCTCCTTTGTCCATGTCAGACTCACAATTGTAATTGTTTGAAATGACAAAATTATAAAGAAAAAAAAATGCTTAGGTACAGTGAACATAGAACCTCCTCATTTTTGAAGCCTGTAAAAAGGATATAAAAAAAACATTACAATCTCTGAATCTTATTACACATTATATGTGACAAAATCAAAGGCAGTAACAAATCTTACAAATAAAAAATGATAATGGTATTATGCACCAATTTTTTCAATTTCTTCTGCATCTTCTATGTCAAGAATTTGAATCTTTTTCCCAAAATGAGCCTCGATATCCCTACAAATTTCCATAGCTAAAGGGGAATCTATTAAATTAATTGCTATTCCTGCCTTTCCAAATCTTCCTGTGCGTCCAATTCTGTGTAAGTAGGTTTCACAATCAGCTTTTCTGTTCATGTCCATTGGCATATCAAAATTAACCACAAGTGTCACTTGCTCAACATCTATTCCTCGAGATAAAACATTTGTGGTAATTAAAACTTTTTCTAATCCAGCTCTAAATCTGTCCAAGACTGCAATTCTTTGCTCTACAGTTAATTCACCAGATAAGACTGCAACAGAATGGCCATCCCTAGTCATTTTTTCTGACAACCAACTAGCAGTTTTTCGAGTATGACAAAATATTATAGCTTGTCCAATAGTTACAACACCATAAATATTGCAAATCGCCCTGTACTTTTCATCTGCATTCTTGCACTTAACATAGTATTGCTTAATATTGTCTAAGGATTCCTCTTCTCTCAACAACCTTATAATTATAGGGTTTGGTACAATAATCTCAGCAAATTCCATGACAGCACTATCATAGGTTGCAGAGAAAAACATCATTTGACATGTTGAAGGCAAACATTTATGAATTCTAATGCATTGGTCTTGATGTCCTTGCCTATCAATCATAACATCTGCTTCATCTAAAACAAATACTCTAATTTTACTCAAATCAAACGTGCCAAACTTAACCCCCCAATCAAGCATCTTGCCTGGAGTTCCAATAATGATGTGATCAGTTATTTTTGTTCCTTTTGGCACTTCTTCACCTCTCACTGCATACTTGAGTTTAATTTCAGGACAGAACTTGGCCATTTTTGCTGCTACCTCTCCAGTTTGTATAGCTAATTCATATGTAGGGCTGAGACAGAGTACTTGGGGGTAATTATTTGATGGATCCACCCTACTGAGCATAGCCAAAACAAATGCAGCAGTTTTACCAGTACCAGACTGGGATTGTGCAATCATGTTCTGCGGTGGATCTGCAAGAAGTGTAGGCAATGCCGTTTCTTGAATCTTAGAAGGAGCATTAAAACCCATAGCATATACACCTTTAAGTAAATTAGGTTTTAAATGTAATGCTTCAAAAGTTTTCACTGAATAAAGAGGAGAATTTGGATCTTTCCTTTGGACCTCGATATCCAATTTAGATTCCACTAAACCTTGCCTAATTATTTTCATCAAAAGTGATGTCTCAGCTGGGTTTGCTAAATCAGGACTATCTTCTGTTTCTTCCTTATCACTCTCTTTCTTTGATTTACCTAATCCAGCCACTTTACTTTCTAACTCTTCAGCTTTCTGACCCCATTGATTAGCCATTTTGTATTCTGAAATAACAATAATGACTTAAGATCCACCTTATTACCAAGATTAAATACAATTGCATCAGGATTTAATCAAATGAACAATTTAAATGTTAAATTTAACTTAGCCGCAACAAAGACAAGACAAACATGGAATAACAACTATGTAACGATGTTACCTGTAAAACAGAACTAATATTCAGAGAAAGAATAGTTCGATTTAACAAAAGCAAATTGAGATTCTGTATTAAAAGCGAAATTAATATCACTTTTAAGAAAATAATAAAATAATGTTGCTGTTCCTATTCCCACCTGAAATTCGTAAGTTTCGGAGCCGTAAGTCAGTCAGACAGACTCACAACCGTGCCGTGACGTAAAGTCCGTGCGTAAAGTTCACAGTATACAAAACATTCGTTGATTACCACAGACTATACAATGACTAAAAAAGAATGTCTTTCCGTATCCGACTCGTTTAGCGATAACGAGACATGCAAGCTTTGAAAAAGTAATCACTATTTGATCTGTAAGGTTGTGTCTTGTGTCTGTCGATTTTTACGTTTTGTTGGTACAAAAACGGACATAAAAAACTTTGATTGATTTGTCATTTGACATTAATGACATTTGTATTAAATACATACTACTACATACATACATTACATATGTATACAAATTTATGATAATATATTTTTATTATACCTATAATCTTAATAATCTTGTCTTGGCCGGCTACTTAATACCAAAAGTGAGACAGTGAAGTAATTCAAACTAAAATAATTAATTTAAAGTTAGAATTATGGAAGAAGTTGATTCAATTATCTTCCACTTTCTGCGGCAATTAAACATGTGAGTAAACAATATCGATTTACTTTGAGTCTTCGGTCTTTCTTTATTTTACAATTTACATTATGTTAAGAAAGACCAAAGCCTCCTGGTGTGACTACGATGAAAGATGTAATCTTCATAGATAGGGTCCTAGTTCCCTATTAGATATGCGCGAAGTAGCTACCTAGATAAGGTTTAAGAAAAGAGTAAAATTTATATTTTGTTCAATTTATAGTTTGTTCAATAAATATATATCTCTTGAAACGTAATGAACACAGAGAATTTATATAATTCTTTTGAATTATCGGCTCTATTACCTCAGAGAGATGCAGCCAGAACAGAAATGTTAATAGGATTTATTTTTAAAAATTAAACAATGCAAATTAAAAAGTATATGCGACACAGGGTTTTCTCCAAATACCATATGAACATTATTCAAAGTTCAAATTGGCATACTGATATCAAACTAGAAAACCAAGAATAATTACTTG
Organism: Noctuana stator; assembly: GCA_018231225.1. NCBI lineage: Eukaryota > Metazoa > Arthropoda > Insecta > Lepidoptera > Hesperiidae > Noctuana > Noctuana stator. The sequence continues at coordinate 7,059 of DWQK01003848.1, forward strand.
TAACAATACTTCTGCCATCAATTTCAGAAACATTAGTGCTGATACAAAAAATATATGTGATTTGTCAGTGGAAAGGATAATTGAGTCAGCATCAAGATGCATAAGTGCAATAAATACAAATTTGAAAGTACCTGCAAAGTTGCCAACTGGAGTTTCACAGAGAATAGAAGTGGCTGCCCAGATTGCTGCTATTTGCAAGGTAAAATAATTTTGCCTTGTAAATATACAATTGTTATATCATTCCCTAAATCCTGAAATTTATCACTTGACAATTCTCATAGTCAGCTTTTGCCTGCTGTAGCTAAGAGTATTTCAAAAGCCCTACTAAACTGGACTGGAGATTATAGTGCGAACCCTTCTTGCGTCTGAGAAGATACTCCTGTTCATCAGTGGGATAGATGATGATACAAACAAAACATTATTATGCTCTGAAATCAATATTAACATTCATACTAAGTTAGGTACTTCAGCTTGCCAGTAGCAGACTACAGTCTGTCTACAGTGCAGGTCTTATCAGTAAACCTACATTTTGAGTGGAAATACTACAGTCATTACCAAATAAAATGTGTAGATGAGATTTCTCTATTTCCTTATAGGTGCTAACATTTTTTGACATCCAATTTTGTTTTTTTAGGATTTGGGCTACAAAAACGATGTAGGATACCAAACATTCCTTTACTACAATGAGGCTGAATTAAGGCAAGTGTTTATGTTCCTCATAGAGAAGCTTCCAACAGAGGATAAACAAATAGCTTCAAGAGTTTTACCAACAAACAAGAAGCAAATCCTTATGCGGGACATAAGTATAAAGATTGAGACGGAACTCAACTCAATATGGCTTCCACCATGTTGTGTAACCAATTATAAAAAAATAGGCGACTTTGCTCCTAAGTTAGGTAAAGATACATTTGTGTATTGTTTTCCCCAATAGTTTTATCCACATTATAATCATAATAATATATGTAGTACAAGATATTTTGAATTTTAGCTATACATAATAATATGTTGTTATGTTAAAAATGTTAAGGTTTAAGGAATTTGAAACACAGATTGATGGTTAAAATGGAATTGTTCTTTGTGTTTTATCATCATCCACCACTATTGTCAGACTATGATCCCCAATAGAGTGACAATGACCAAGTGTGTGTTATAGACTACACTTGTGATGTCAAATGAGTTATTTATGTGTTTTATAATGTAACTATCATTTAATTATATTGAAAACTGGTGCCACGCGGTTTCACCCGCGTTAAGAATAGTAACGTAATGATAACCTTCCTCATGAATGTAGCTATCATATACAAAAAGAATTTTTCAAATCAGGTCAGTAGTTCCTGAGATTAGCGTGTTCAAACAAACAAACTCTTCAGTTTTTTATATATTAGTATAGATTTAGAAGCACATAATGAAGAATAGTATCAAACTTGGATACACCTGACCAATCAGAAATTTCAAACAGTGTCACTGCTCACAAGTATGAAATTCCCAATTACATTATTATCATCAATATTTTTTTTTATTCCCAGAATATTATAATGATAAATACATAAGTGATGGAGTAGTATTAAAAAGACTTGAGAGGATCAAGACTAATATGAAAAAGGTTGATGAAGTTTATACCTCTAAAATTGATGCTGAGAAATCTGAAGTTATTGAACCAAAAAAAGAAATATTGCAAACAAACAAAACACTAAAAGAATTGAAAGAAATGTCAATAGTACTGAAACAAAAGTTAGATACCCTTGAAAGAGAAAGGAATGTTATGGACGTTGAATACTGTCAAGTAAGAAATTTTATTATTATTATAATTTAAATTAAAAAAAAAATTATTTGATTAAAGGAAATACTAATTCTCAAACTTTGTCATGGATTTTTAACATTTCCTAAATATATTTTTTTATATTAAAGAAATAGCAAACTAACATGCTGGCTACCTAGACTTTAATTAACCATAGCAACCTATATCTAATTCCATATCCACTTGACTTTAGTAATAATATATTTCAGGTTCAGAAAAATTGTGAAAAATCTCAAGCAGATTACAAAAATGTTCTAAACATTTTCCATAATGTTGGGATCACTGAACTTGATGAAGATATTTCCACCGAAAATATTATGGAAAAAATTAATAAAACCATTAACAAACTTCATAGGCAAAGTGAAGAATTAACATCAAGAAACTTATCTCTTAAAGTTGAAATTGATAAAATAAAAACATCAAAAATTCTGACAGAGGTATAAATAAATATACATAAATGTATCAATCAATAATATTAGTATGCTTATTCACAATACTAAATGAAACCTATTTTATTTATTTTCAGTCTGAAAGGAGCCAGTGTCGAAAAATTCTTCTTGATTTAAAAGAAAGCGTTAAAAGTATGAAACAAGAGTGTGCAAACAAAGAAGAATTGAAAAATCAATTAAAGATAAAGTTTGAAAAACTGAAAGGCGGAAATAGAAGGTAGATAAGGCTTAATTTTATATATTTGCTGCTATACTTTCGGTTTTGAGGTCGATAATATATCATTATGGAAAGTTAGTTAGTAAGATTAGTTTAAATATTTTGACTTTTTATAAAACCAATTTTTTTTTCATATTTGAATTTTTTTCAATATTTCAGACATATTTACACAAAGAGAATTTTGGAAATTATTGGCAATGTAGACAAACAAAACATGGAGATAAAAAAAGTATTAGATGATACTAGACAACTTCAAAAAGAAATCAACTCATTAGAAGGTCAACTAGATAGATGTTTTTCTATAGCAGATGAAACACTTTTTAAGGTAAAAATTTTAAAAATATTCAGATATTTTTTTTTATCAAATCAATCGTATCTAAATTGTATGAAAATATCACAATTTCGAGTAAAATTTTAAACAAATTGTTTTTAAATATTTACTCATGGAGAGCAAACAGACTGGATTAACAATAACAAATGCTTACAGGACGCCAAGAAAGATGATCAAGCAAAGAAGGCATACAAATTGTTAGCTTTGTTGCATTCAGAGTGTAACACAATTGTATCATTAGTAAATGATACAGGCATGTTGGCAAGAGATGTGGTAGATTTGGAAGATAACATCAAAGCTGAGAAGTCTAAGAAAACTGAAGATATATTACAGAAAATACAGCTTGATTTAGCAAAAATACAAAATGAAACATAATGAAGTAATTTCATAATGTATCGATTAAAAGATTACTCACACAATGGCATAATTATATTGAAATTAACCTGTATTTATACATGTATACCATATTTAATAAGAAAAGTAATTAAAGAATAAACAAGATATTCATTACAGTTTTTATTTTAATGTACTATATATTAAAATTTGTCCTTGGAAATACATTTTCAGTTCATACAACTTAATTATTTACGTTTTGGTAATATTTCTGGAGGCACATATGTCTCTTCTGCTTTTGCTTGTTCATTCTGGGCAGAAGCCTTTTCTAGCCTCTCTTTCTTTTCAATTTCTAAATCAATGTTCTCCTCATTTTCGAAAAACCATAGTTGTTGCTCTTTTTCTTTCATTTCAATTTGTTTCTTTTCAATTAGTTTTATACGTTTTGTTCTATCCAACCGTTGTGATTGTTCTTCAAGCTTCTGTTCTCTCATTGTAACCCATGCGTTAAATAGCTGAAAAAGCAAAAATATAATAAGCTAAATTTATTGTATTATGCATATATAACAAAATAAATTAATTGCATTCAATGAGTACAATGAAAATGAAAGAATTGACAAAATTAAATAATAACACTATATACATATTACAGATCCCTTATCCTCAGAGCAAGTAGTTTTACACTAAACTTTAATGTATAAAATGTGTGAAAGTAAAATCTAAATAAATGGTTTAACTTGATTTAGATAATTATCTAAATTATTTATTATTACCTATTATAATAGGTACTCATAATACATACCACTTGTTGAGATGATATATCCTTGTTTTGTATCTTGTTGATGGCATTTTCTATAGAATTCTTAATGGACTCTTCTAAGGCAACGTCTGCT
>DWQK01003849.1:0-11075 GCA_018231225.1 Noctuana stator
CCCCCATTTCCCCCCTCCCCTTAGAGGTGGAATTTTAGATCCTTTCTTATCGGATGCTTACGTCATACAAAGAATACACCCTCCAAGTTTCAGCGGTCTCTGCGATCAGCGGTTTAGGCTGTGCGTTGATCCGTCACTCAACAGGACAAAGCATTTTATACAATGACATATACCTGTTTAAACATAGTAGATTTTTTATTATTTAGTTTAGATTTATGTTAAAGATAGATTAATATCAATCGTTGATTTTAATAATATATTATTGGATCAACAATTTTACAAAGTAAACCCCTATTAAAGATTAGAATCATAAATCAACATCCATATCAGATCGAATTAATAATGACTGTTCGCTAGTCAATACTTCACTCCGTACGCAGTGTTCAACAGGAAGGGAAACGCAACATATTAAAAAAATAATTAAGTTAAATAACATATTTTTACAATGCCGCTAATACTCATTAAAAGTCCCACCAAAAATCCATCGTCATTTAAAATCGTTATGTGGATAAGACTGCTCTTTGGAGTGTACTATGACCCGAGTCCTTCCAAATACATCTGTGTTCTGATGAAACTGTACACAATTTCTTATACTCTGCTGTGTGCTTTTTCATACACATTTTTCCTTGTTTATTTTAAAGACGTGTCAAATGATCTACGTGTGTCCGTTACGTTGATATTTATTTCTTTCATCATACATATGTTTTGGAATTTATATTATAAAAATGAGCAGCTACAGAAATTTTTTTCGGATATTCAGTCACTTGATACGATGTTGCGTTGGCATGTTAGAGAGAACGATGCGAGGATAACTCTCCTATTGACAGTAGCTATTTTATTCTTGAAGTTTACATCCCAAAGTATATTTATTGGAAAGCGTGGATTTACTGTACCCATAAATATAACGGGTTTCACCATGAACATCTCTACGTTCATGGGTTTTCTATCGATGGTAATGATATTCGAACTATTTCACAGCCGTTTAAAATATATCCGTGTATTCCTAGCTGGTTGTGAGAAGCAAGCGGCAATTCAACATAAAATTTGTACGCTTAAAAAATTCATACATACATACAAAAGTTTAATGGATATCATACAGCAGTTGCACTTGCAGTTATCCTTTCCGGTGAGTTTTGAAAAAGCAATTCAGTCTATTTTAATTATGACGTCATAATTAGGTATATCCTCCTTATTATAACCGTTATTTTGTAAAATATTTCAGGACTGTTATATTTCTGTTTCGTATCGAACTTTCAGGTGTGCTTTATATGTGTAAGCAATGTATTGAAATGCATATATTATGTCTACGCCAACATTTCGATGGCATTACATTCTGTAAGTATAAAAATTATTTAAGTAAAATATTATAATAATTTAATAGACCTGGCAAAAATGGTCTGTCGAACATTCAAAGCTCATATACAAAATATAAATAGTTATTTTTTCATGTCCAATTTTTATAAAAAATATATGATTAAAAAAATCAAAATTTGTTCCTTCCGGAGACATTTTATTAGAGGCAAATCCTCAGGCAACGGCGTCACGTATCAGCCTTAATAGAAGTTTTCTTATTAGTGGTATGACGTGGCTGTCCATGGATTGCAGTGGCCACTGAACATCAGGTGGACTGCAGTCTCGTTAGCTACCGATAAACAAAAAGAAATAGATTTTTATGATCAGTAAAACGCTCGACGTTCTAATAAATAAACATTTACTACACCTTTAACATATTTATTGTTCTCAGCAACTTAAGGTACGAATGTCATTATCAATATTGGACGAAGTTTTGGAGAACGCTATACTCGGCCTGACTGTAATACTTGCGGAGTTAGCTCTGCGCGAGTTTCAATTGATCCAGAGTATTCTAGCAGACCAAGTATTGCAATGCTCAGGTACGAAAGCTTTCGGCTTTAATTTTTTAATATAAAAAGCCAGCATGATTTTTAGTACATATATAACTAGGTTCGAGAGACAGTCTCGAGTCGTAAGCACTCAGGGTATGGACGGGCCGCGTAGTGTGGTGGTTACCACGCCAGTCCACCATTCGGAGAGTCACGGGTTCGATCCCTGGCGGGGCAGAAATTTAAATGATGAATTTAGATTTCTGTTCCCAGTCTGGATGTTTGTGTATTTGTATGTGTCCATGGCACCCACGACACAGGGATTCCTAGTGTGGGGCTGTAAGTGTAAAGCGTTATTAAGTATTATTATAATAATTCTCTCTCCTGTTTGAAGTTGGACGTGAATGTCATGAACACTGCAACCCAAGGGGGTTGCAGTGACTGCTTAAAATCAGGTGGCCTGCTCGTTTGCTACTCATAAACGATAAAAAAAAATTCATTCTTCATAGTACTTAGTAGTTTAACTTGTAAAAGTTATATTGGCAAAGTTTAGCTACATTTCAACTTTGCTTGAATCTTTGTTTGCAGATGAGGATTATCGTGAAGTTTTGACGAGGACGCTGCAGCTTATCGAAGTGCGACCTCCCGAGTTCACGGCTTTGCGCATCATCCCCACAAATACCCAGCTTATCGTAGCCACGTCGAGCATATGCACCACTTATGTTATTGTTTTATTGCAATTTGATTATTAATTTAGTTCAAAGCAACGATTTTTTCAAGAAAATACTTTGCAATGGTTAATAGTGGCGTAGTTAGATAACCAAAAGCCCTGGGGCAAAATATAAGTTTTTGCCCCAACTTAAATATTTAAAATCGTTAGTTCCGTATTAAACGTGTAATGTTAGTAATTTTATATATATGTATCTAAACATAAATTCAATATAATCTTAATAGTTTTATGCTTATTTATTAAAAAAGAGCAGGTAGTCTGCAAACGGCTGAATAGAAATCACAGCTAAGGACACTCTAGACTAAGTCACCTTTCAAACAAATAAAACTGCATTGAAATCCGTACATACGTTTGAGAGGTTATGGTACCACAGACAGATACACAGAGACATAGATACACAATCATGTTAAACTTATAATATAACTAAAGATGGGTGCTATTTTTGCGTTGGCGGAAAATAAATCATTTAACATAGCGTTTCAATTAGTAGATATCGGAAAAGTACAGATTAGGTTAGGTTCGGTTAAGTTATTAGTGAGACAAGTTCAAATTTGTTTTCGACTTTTAATGGAATACCTACCTATTTAAAAGCAATGATAAATGACTAATGATGATCTCTGTGTGAGTCGATGTGTCGGTGCTAAGTGGAGTGATATAAACCTGCTATACACTGCGCTTCTTGTAATGAGACAATTTCAAACTTGCCTTTGTCAAATTTCAATGGAATACTTATTTATGAAAGATTAATAATAATAGCAATGATCATTGACTAATGATGATCAGCTAGTGAGCAGATGTGGCAGTGCCGAGGTGCAGTGTACCAGCCACGCGTGTTAATTGAATGCGGGGAGCGTTACTACTCGTACTAGTGTGCTTGTCCACTTGGTACCCCAACATTATATTTAATTTGTCATAAGAAATTAAAAATTTATTAAAGATAACGTATTTTTCATAATATACGTACCTAACAGAAATAGCAAAGGACGCCAGACTTAGAAGACGTACCTACGTAAATTCAAAGGTGAAAAATTTTTAAAACGTAACATAATTATATAATTAATTAAATCTTCGAATCAAAAATGGTTTAATTTTTAAATGTTCTTTGTCACTCATACATTATTTATTATTATTTAAGTATACCAATAAATAATAGAGGTTAGCGTGATAAAAAAATATAAAACAGATGTTATAAGAAAGAGTTAGTCATATTTTATAGATTAATTGATAAATTTTCCGCTAAATGAACATGACATCCTAATATTGGTAAAGAAATATCGCGGTTTTCGCAGGTACTAGAATCAGAAATGTTACCGGTCAAAAGACGTATAAGTAGTAGGTACATTATTTGGGCAAGACGTACGTCAATAAAGGCGTATTAATAACTAGCTAACTCGGCGAACTTCGTACCGATTCAAAGCTATACACACATACAGACAGTCACGACTTTGCTTTATACTATGTAGAATAATGTCTTGATAAGAATAATGTATTTGGATATTTACATTACTGTGTGTCGGAGACTATGGAAAATTGTAGCGAGCGCAATGCCGCATTTGGGGGCGCGGGGCGGCAGTCAGTGTTGCGGCCCGCTCGCAAGATGGCGCGTGCCGCCGCGGCTGCCGTGTTCGCACTTCTTGCTACGCTCGTCGGTGAGTTAAATACTTCAAATACTTGCGTTTTTGTTTCCAAGTGATAGACGGTAGGACTCGTAGTTATAGTGTGGATACAAAAATATAGGAAGCCGGCAACAAAAGGATTGGTTGAGTGCTGTAAAGAAGATTGTTTTTGTCGCTAGAAAGCTTAAGTTGTCAAGAAAAGTAAAAACAGTGTTGTTTAATAGGGGTAAACGACGTTCTCGGGATTTAGGTGTGAAGCGGCGGAAAGATTTTCCGTTTAAATATTCATTCTTCGTTAAGATAAATATTGTTGACAAAGTTTTTACCAATAGTTTTGAACACAAAGAACGCCGTGATGGCATCGGCGTGAAAATTAAACGTTGTTTTTTATTCACAAGACTATTATCCAATTATACAAATGGTTAATAATTAGATTATAAATAGTAAGTGCCATTAAAAATATACCTTTTGTAAATATTTTATATGTTTCATTTAAAAATATCTTCAAAAATGTTTTATTTTAATAAAGTTCTTTTTTCAAAATTCGATTATAGAGATAAATTAAATTAGATTTACTATTGTGAAATATTAAAAAATAACGCTTTCTGACGACACATACCTAAGTATTTGAAATAGTTAATACACTACTTACCTTATTAATAAAATTATATAGGTACTATTCTTGATTATTTAATCTGTAGGAGGATAACGATATTTGAAGCCGGATAAACGTCATAGGTCATAACTGTTATGATCTACAATCAGCTTAAACAAAAGCACGTCATAATTTATCAAGATTTATCACGGGTTATGACCCCAGTTATGAATATTGTGTGAAACATGTCTAAGAACGCGCTTCTAAGTTATCATGGAGAAAACATGACATTTAAGAATCATACGTAATAACTTTTTTATTATTTTAAAGTTATTATTATTATTTTTTAAATAAATTGTGGATTAGTTTATCATTACATAAGAATTGGAAAAAAATAATCACCAATACTTTCAATTACAAATATAAATTAACTAAAATTACTTTTTATTTCGCTTATTCTCTCTTGTTTTTATCTCGATCCCAACATTACTACGCCTTTAGTTTTAAAACGATTTAAAATATTCGATTAAAAAGTTAAATTATTCTAATTCTAAACAAAGATAAAAACTTGCCGACTCTATAATTTCGTAGCTGCGTAGGGACCTTGTCTAAGTGCCGGTGCTACGACCTACGCTACGTAGCTTCTTCGTTCGGTCCTACGAGACAGTCGCTTAGCCGAGTAAATCCGTCTACAGATTTTTAAGTATATCCGTAACAAAGACTGCAGAGAGCAATACCTATTTTAGTTTGGTGTAGGTTTTTACGTCCGAAAGGGTTTGTAACGGTTGGCACACATAGTTTCATTGTGATTGTTTTAAAGATATAAGTTATTTAATTTTGTTGAAACAAATCGTAATTTTGAGTAAAATGAATTATTATTAAAATAACATGATATTCGACTTCTTTTTGAAAGAGTAATAAATAGAGGAACAAATTTTGAGTCTGTGCCCTACCAAAAGTACTAGGTATAATAATATAATAAAGGAAAGAGGCACAGAGTCCGAAATACATTTTTGTAGTCTAAAATTGTATCAATTTTTATTGAGAAGTTTCACAGTAAGGAGGACAATTGATATTTAATACATTGTTTATTCATTTCCATAGTTTAATTCATACAGTTTAATGCAGAGAAGCGCCGCGGCGTCAGAAACAGGCTGCAACGATTGTGTGAAGAAAAATTCTTATTAAAGTTTTTTATACTTTCTCTATAGTAGAAATAGGCGTGAGTACATTCCCCCGATAGGTTTAAGTTAAAATCTCGGTACTAGGGTAACATAAGACTGTTGGCGATGCATAAAACATATTTCGTTCCACTCTTTATGTTTGCCGCGTACAAACTTTTGCGTCACTCTTGCCGCATAGCAGTCCTGCGGGCATTAGGGATCTTTTGAGGCTAAGGTGGTGCATTGTAACTATTGTGAATGTAGAGAGGAGAGATATGGTTGAATTTTGACTTATCATTCCGTTGGGACTAGACTCAATCCCTATCAATTAGTGATTAACTGAATACCTCTTCGGTCGCAATAATTTTCTTCGCATTCATCATTAATTTTAAAATATAAAAGAGGTCCTATGTAATGTCTTATCGCTTATTTTGACTGTGAATTACATTTTAAATTTTAAAAAATATTAGTAAATTTAACAAATAAAGCGACTATAATCATTTCAGTTCATTGCGCATGTAGAAATTAAAAATTAATTATTGCGTTTAGTAGGATTTTGTGTAGCGCCTATCACTACTGGAGATATACATGGTATAGATATTATATCAATCAATTCTTATCCCTTTATCGAATGGCAGCTTAAAAACTTTCTCTTTAGAAATGTTTCAAAGCGCAGATGTAAAGAAATCGTCTCAACGCAGCGACCTGCTCCGATTGCTAGTGGCGCGCCAGTTTTTAACTCGACTTTATCCCTGAATGCATATCACACTGAGGCGCCCTCAAAGTTGGAAAGGGAAAAGATTTTCCGTTTCAGAAACCACAAAGTAACAGTACACAACTCTACTTTCTATATCGCAAACAAGAAAAAAACCATTTATTTAGAAATAATTGTATAAAATAATGTGATTTGTCTGACACATACATTATTAATATGCGTACCTAGGAGGTTTTTTTTTATTTTCTTATAAATACAGGACCCTATTATGAACCCCTAATGCCATTACGTCATCTTGTTAACGTCAAGTACAAGATAACGAGTTGCAAGTGAGTAGAAAATCACTGACAACTTAAAATTAGTAGATTACCGAAACATTGAGATGCCAGTGATAGACGATTACGATACAATTACGAGATGATTGAATCATTGAAATAGCGGACTCGGGCCTCAGCTGCCACGTGACACGTTAATTGACTAATGAGATAGGAACATACATTGATCATTGAGATACACGAGTTGTCTGAACGGATTAATTGCTCGGTAACTCTCTGGTTTTATAAAGTTCTTAATACGCCTACAGTACCTACCTACCTGACATTTCACAATGATATCGTTTCAAAGATACGCATTTCAAATAATGTATGGGAGTATACGAGTATACAAACGAATTTAGTTCCTCATACAAAAATAACCCTACGATTTCTGTCAGGTTTGGAATCTGAATTAGTTTGGTTCATAATGTATGTTATGACTACCGGCGTTCCGTGGGTACGTAGGTGTATATATTTGTGTGTGCCCACGGACGTAAATAGTTTATTTAATTATAAATTTATTAATAGACTCACGACAAAGTGTACCTGTCACAAATTTGATATTACTTCATATTTTGTGCTTCGGTACTTGTATTTTAAAGAAAATTAAATTAACAAACTTTGTAGCCTTTACATGCTTATTAGGGCTTGAAGAATGTTTAAATTTCATAATAAATAAAGTATTTACTGCCAAAGTAATTAAATTAAATGACGACAAAACAATCATTAATGTAATTATTTATTTATAAAATTACATTAATTATATTAATGAACATGAAAATTAAAATAAAATACCTAAATCCAAAATAAATACAAATCAACATTAAAACAAGATTAAAATCACAATTAAAATAATAAATTGACATTAAAACCAACATACTCAATTGAAACCGACGCAATTAATAAATTAATATCAAACGACGAATAAAAAATTGATATAAAAAATCTAAAATATTTTCATTAATGGCATAATAGATACATGAAATATTATTATGTTAAACTAGCCGTGCCCCGCGATTTTACCCGCGTTAAGAATTCTAACGTAATGTTTCATAGCCTATAGCCTTCCTCATAAATGTAGCTATCATACACAAAAAGAATTTTTCAAATCCAACTTGTACTTCCAGAGATTAGCGCGTTCAAACAAACAAACAAACTCTTCAGCTTTATCTATTAGTATAGATTGCATATGTACACGAAGCACATTTTTGTACACACAATACCTTTTTTTTTATTAAAAACACGTAATCTATTTCAGGCAACTTGCCTGAAGGTCAACTAGAAAACACGATGATATATACGCATGGGTGAACACACATTCAAGGGTAACTAATAAGGTACCGCTTGGCCCCATTGGAATACAAAACCCTAAAAGGTATTAAGAAAACTTTATTTCAAGTGAGCTCTTAGTTGCAATTATTAGTGTAACATTTGTTATTTGTGATATCAGTCTTTAATTAATTCTTCGAAGCTGATCAATTATGTAAGGAGGTAACTTACATTTTAATTGATAATAGAATAGGCATCAGTTGAATTTAGTTTACCTACTTTAGCTAGTAAGTAATCAGGTATTAAACTAGTTACATTTAAACACTGTAATTAAGATAAAGAGACACTTAGTAGCTCATTTGGAACATAAAATAAATAATGTTTCAAAACTTACTCCTATAACGTTAATGTTAATACTCGTGTAACCTCCATAATCAAATGGCTCCTTGAGATTTTTTATTCGATTTTGTTCTTCACGAAACTTCATAACAATATTAAGAAGTTTTTGCAACTGGAAACAAATTATAGCGTGATGGGTAGGTACATTTAGCACAAATAGGTAGGTACTTATATATTTTTATGTTCAAGATAGTAGATATATTATGCTTAAACATTATTTCAGTATTTACTTATACACATATCGAACTGCCAAACTTGGTCGAAAATACTTACGTAATAATAACGTAATTTTAAACCGAATATGATTATAGGTACCTATAGGTACCTAGATCAAAACATAAGTAGTAAAAAATCCAAGTGTAGTAACATATTTTTGGCTTATTTTTAAAATCTGTTTCGTTGGTGGAGATTTTTTTTGCAAAGTATATTTTTTTTTTTCTTTCATCCGCTTTTTGTTCGAAACTATATGTAACTATGTAACAGAGATAACAAGAATTCACCTTTTCCAAAGCACTTCCGTTCACTAATGCAGAACCATGCCCGCCTTCACCATATAGAGTGAACTTCATTTCTTTGAAAAAATAGTCATTGTTAATTAGGGATACAATTATGAATAACTAATTTATTAAGTAGATAAAAGGTACCTACACAAGAAGAAATGAGACATTTGAATATTTTTAGATAAATTGAAAGAACACTTTAAAGAGCTATTTTTTCATTGCAAAATTAATCGTAAATTAAAATTTGTAATTGATTATATACATTATTTATACATACATAATTATTAGTAAAGACTTACGCCACGGTCGTCTGTCCACGTAAGTTGCTAAGAAAATGTCATCGGCGGATGTGACCCCTTCATCCAGCGCGAACCCCACATTCAACATTCTGAACTCCTTTGTTCTAATAAACGGCTTCATGCCATTGAACCCTCCAGTTTCTTCATCTGAAATGTAGTATTTGATTTTATCACAACTGCCCATAACTACGAAAAAATTGTGAGAGAAAAACTAAGGAAGTACCTACATAAACTACCTATAATGTAGTTACACATAAGTACATAGATACTTATTACATTGTAGATTCCCGAGCTGATTCATGAGAGCCTTAATTTTATTCAAAAATACAATAAGCAAAAAGATACCTGGCATTATCACTACATGCAGAGTACGTAGTAATGTAACATTTCGTTGTATAAGCTTTCTGATCGCCTCTAAGTACTGAATTGTAACACTTTTTGTGTCCTGTGTACCACGACCATATATGTTACAGTTCTCATCTATATGAGCAGAGAATGGTGGATGAATCCAATATTTCTGCAATTTTTTGTAATAAAATAGGTGTTTTAATATTTAATAACTAACATTTTACCTTATTCTTTTAATGACATACTAACATAATTATTATATTTCGTAATTTTTAGTTTTAGGTATGTTTACTAGATTGGGACAAAGTTTATCAAAGCTACCTATAAGCCAGGCCCTCATATCAAACAGCGTCATATTTACTTATGGCCGTATCTCGAAAACTAACTAATTTTATTTATAAAAAAGCTACACCAACAAAAAGTAATGGTCACTATCCGAATATATTTCTATGATATTTTTTATGTTTGTTTGGACAATAACAGATCACGTGAGTGAATATTTTGCAATTTCATTTAGGTACCTATATTAAGTACTTACTTATGATAAGTACGTTTTATATTGGTACTCTGACTTCTTTGAAATTGGTTAAAAAGTAGCATTACTCAATCCTACTTAGGTACCTACATATTACCTATTATTTTGATCGTAAATAGGTATGGATATAAAGCGATATAAAAACTTAATCCTTGAAGTGAAACTAGGATTACGTTATTATAGAATCAAATAACTCTTCTTCACACGACTTACTTCTTCGACCTTAACAACATCTGCGTGAGAATTAAGCATAATACTCGGCAATGTGGGGTTTGTTCCGGGCCACGTGATGACACATATAGGCATACCAGCAGGATAATGCACGGTGAATGGCAGTCCAAGCTGTAACGCCTGACGTTCCCAAAATTCTACAGAATGTTCTGAAAGTTCAATGACAATAATACTCATAAATAATATTTCAGTATAAAATAATTGCGAAAACCGTGCAATTTAAATGTCACCAAGTTCATTATTTGAGTTTCTCACCATCCCAAACCAAAAAAGTACTTACGAACTTTTTTTGTATATCTACTAACCTACAATAATAGCTAAGCAAGGTATGAAGAGGGCATAGCCCCGCTGGCAGTGTGAATCGCAAGCGATTACATTGTTAAGCAACGTCGGGCGCGGCCAGTACTTGGATGGGTGACCGCTAGTGGCAAATTTCATGCGCATTTCCGTGCTTCGGAGGGCACGTTAAGCCGTCGGTCCCGGTTGTTATCGACAGATAACAGTCGTTAAACCTGGTCGG
>DWQK01003850.1:0-11072 GCA_018231225.1 Noctuana stator
ATTTGAAAAATTCTTTTAGTGTAAGATAGTCCATTTATCGAGGAAGACTATAGGCTATCAAGCGTTACGTTGCAATTCATAACGCGGGTGAAACCGAAGGGCACAGCTAGTTTAATAATAAAATCACAGCTTCACGCAGGATTCCTCGTATCGTGGATGCCGGGACACACTCACACAGTGATGTATAGATATTTACTGGCGTTAATCTTTGCATGATGTCTTTGAAAATACACTATAGGCAAAGCTAGTACTCGTAGTATTAGTTACGTTACATAACTTTTAAAGTACGAATACATTTAATGATTGCACGCGATGATTTTAAATTTACCAAACCGCGCTATGTTCTTTATTTAATTTATGTTTTCTTTACTACTTGAATTTATAGTTTAGTTCTATCTGACATTAATCACATAACTTTGTGTTTACCTAACGTGTAAAAAACTAAGTATAACAGCACTGTGGTATGTAACACTTACAGTCTTACAGATTACTTATAGATTGGTAGTGAAAAGGTATCGTATGTATGTCAATACTCCCATGAAATCCTTCAGGTGTTGAGCTTTTATATAAAAATTTAAAGATCATAGTATGAATAAAAAAAGTACGGAATACTTATTGCAACTTACAACAGCTTTGCTTATGTTGTCGACGTAGCTCGTAGACGTCTACGACCCCTACGAAGTGCCAACAGGGGAGCGCTACAAGGACGTGCTACGAGTTACAAACACTTTAATATCATTCTTCACGCAATACAGCCAATACACCTTGTTTAGTACTTTTTTTAAATACGTTTACGTTTTAAGGAATATAATATTTTTCTTTTTATTAATGATACACCTATGAAGTAAAGTTTACTTCATTGGTTTATTTAGTAAACAATAGTTTTCAATAGCTATTTCGTTATAGTCCGAGATTTGGCATAGTTACTCGTACAGCTCATTTGGAGAAGGCGAGAAGCCTGTTTGTCGATGAATGTACTTTGTTTCATTAATGTAGCCTACCAGTTACAATCTCAATTTACAGCCAAAATATTAATAATAATGATTTTAATTTAACATTTCATTTAGATATTAGATATCATTAAGTAGGATGTTTTGTAAATACATAGACGTTATGGTTCCTAACTCTGACATTGTTTGTTATCATCGGCCCACATAAAATATCGTAGCTCGGGCCATTAAGACCGATGTTTATACATTTATTACCGCCTTATTGTGAGCGAAACTTTTTTCATTTCTATTCCCGCGGGCAATATTTTAAGTGTAGATAATCTTACGGATAAGTTTCGCGAACTCGGCAGCGCGGCTAGGACGGCTTTGTGAGTGTTGGGAAAAGTGATTTGAGTGTTATTAAAATATGAAGTAAATCTCTATATATACTCGTATGTCGTTCAATTGTAATAGGCATGTTCTGTTAATTGTATACTAATTCAAACTAATAGATACCCTCGTCTTCAACCACGTGGAAAAGGGTTTCTTATAGATTGTTTCACACTCATAACACTCATAACCTTCACACTTACAGCCCCACACTAGGGTTCCTGTGGGTGCCGTGGACACACACAAACACAATTAAGTACACACACAAACACAATTAAACAAACACCCAGACCGGGAACAAAAATCTAAATTCATCATTTAAATTTTTGCCCTGCCGGCGATTGAACCCGGAACCCTTCAAATGGTGGACTGGCGTGGTAACCACTACACCACGCGGGTCGTCTATTAGCTACCAAGTTTTAGTCAAGTCAACAGTATTTTGTAACTAACATAATATGACCAGCAAGATACGCATTGTTATACGCATAATTTTACACTTAAAATAAATATGTGACTTAAGTCTGATCACAATTTAACGATTTTATTGATTAAATAGAACACAACATACCGTAGCTTTTAAATAGTAACTCTTGAACTGTTTGACGAGTGATCTGGGGCGAAGTCAAAGATAAGTTTCGCGTATTCAGCAAGCGATTGGTGGCTCGGTGGCCGTTCAGGTGGCCGGTAAACAAGGCAATTGATTTTTATGAAGTTTCAGAAAGTTTCTCGAATTGACTCGATAAGGAAACTTGTTAAAGGTAAACGTATTAGTCGGCGAAGCTGCCATTCCAGTAAATGGAAGTATTTTTTCTTCAGAATAAACCGCGTTATCGTCTCGGGACACGAACTAAAATGAATAAAAGAGTGTTAAAAAGAAAACTCATATACAAAGTTAATTTGGAAATGCTGTGTTAGTTTTCCGGGTCCTGTAGGGTATCATGAGATATATGAAAACAGACAGTTATCGGTAACCAAAAGCCATTTAGAGAAATCTTGTATCTCATTTAGCAAGTTGTCACGTGTCTGGTACTTAAACATATTTATAAATGGAGCAGAATACACATTGTTTCAATAGATAGTTTTTATTTTTTAAGTCGAGATATTTTTTATAGAATATTTTGTTTTTATAAAAATCACACAATCCATAACGTACAAGGTAGTGTTGGCAAATTTTTACCAACTCACACACACACACACAACTTAGAAATTATAGATTATGCGTGTGATATTAAATATTTCTATCTCAGTTTCATGTGTATCATTATGGTAATTTTGATTATTGTACATGAATGTAAAATTTATAGCCTTTTTTCACTAAAGTCCAAAACACGCCATCATTGTAAACAGGTCAACAGGGAGCTAACGTGAGTTTTATGGTGCGGAACTAACTGCTACAAGGTAACGTGTATGTGTGAGGACGTAATTTAATGACTCCCCGCTTGCTAAGATTGCTGAATGGTATTTATTTTATTTATTTACACTTTTTATATCACTTCAAATTACAATTTACAATCAAAACTAGTAGGTACCTAATACTTTTTCGACAATTTCGGCAATAGTACCAAATGGCTATTGTTATAGAGACTGACTATTAGCAGTAAGTAGTATTAGATCTTAAATAATATTAAATATTTTAATGGTATGTTACTTCGATATTTTTGTTATTTTATGGCTTGTACATTAATTATTGTAAAGATACATTCTTATATGTACCTGTACTGTTAACATATTGTTGACGTTAATAAATAAATACATGGTTGAAATCGAATAATTAGCAAACCCTTAGTGCAGTATAGGCTATGAATAGTTAGCTAAAAACATTCCATCAACGTAAGTAATCTTCGTAAGCAATATTCCGTCATTTTCAAAATGTTTGCTCTACTTTACCTATGATTGAAATGTTTATCGAATGCCAGCCGGCGCCGTTGTGTATGTATTATGGATATCCGGAAAACATGTCAATTGTAAACATATGAAAAGATTCGTTACATGTGAGCGATCGTTTCATAAACAAAACAACTTTGAAATATCATTCTTGCAAGATTTTTGTTATTCGTAAGATTATTTACCGTAAGTTACAAATGGGTTTTCGTGATGACTAATTGAACCTGAAGTTATTAACGGAAAGTACAATTTGGAATAACGAATCGAAAGCGCCTTAGTTTACTAACAAATTAATTAATCACTAATAAATTTTAATTTGATACATAAAGAAAGTTAGTTAGAAGTCAAACATTCCATTGTATTAAAATTTCGTAGATGGAACCATAGATTAGACGTTCATATGCACAGCTCGAAATTGTAATCTCCCCGTAGTCGTGCAATCGCACCGCAGCGCATCGATGTAACAAGTGAAGCCGATTGAACTGTAACCCTTTTGTGACGGGAACCGTATCACAAAAGGTCACTTCAAACACTACCTGATGGATATTTTAAATGGAAAACGGTCGGTATCGACGTTGTATTGGCTATGTTATTGTTACTTTTTTTTTATTGCTCATCTTTACACATTTTTTTAAATTAATTAATAGGTACCTGTCTTGAAAGTCAAATGGTATATTAACAAAAAATAACGTTTTACACTCACAGCTTCTAGCATTCCCTGAGTTGGAGGTGCCATGGACACATGCTAAGATAAATACACAAATACACCTACTGGAAACAGAAATAGAAAGTTGAAATTAAAAAGAAAAATTTAAAATTAAAGATTTATTTTACGTTACTTCGTATTCTAAATAAAGAACCTCTCGTTTATTATAATGTTAATGTATTGTAACATACTGTTTATCGAATTCTTTATGGCTCTAAAATCTTATTCTTAGACGAAAAACTTCTTATTATGTAATTGTTGTCCGGTATAAAGCACGGTAAAACGTAATCCGCAGTGAGTCGGCTGGAGTACAACGCAGCGTAACAAGTTAAGCTGGCTGAGCCGAGCCAACAGCTAATCATTGTGCACGTAGCCTCCAGTTCCTTTGAGGGTGTTTTAAATGCTTGATATTATTTTATTGTTACGTTTTCTTCTGTTACAGTCATGTTTTCTCTGAGTTTTATTGTTGTATGAAGCACCAGAGTGAGAGGTGTTTCCGTATATTGCGATATAAGAAAGAATTTTGTATTATTATTTAATGAAGAGCTGTTCAGTTTTTCGCAGTAAGCATTACTTAAATTTTGAGTTAGTGTTAATTAAATACTGGACTTAAGTTGTCTTAATTTCTATTAAAGTTCAAATGCATTTAATTTCTTTTTATTGTAAAGTATGTTTGGTTTGCAGACAATCAATTTAGTTTTTGATACACGATGCCATAAATTACTATAATTCAATAGAATTAGTATGATAATTATAACTTGGTTAGGAATCTGCCAAGTCCTGCCCGTTACGAAAAAATGTACAACTCTAAATAACGTGGCAATGTTTGTTTATTCGCAATTTATTCTCTGGCATAATGAAGATGTTCGCTAATTTCATCCTAATTGTTCCTAATAGTGTAGTCGGGGCTCGTCTAGAACGAATAAAGAGAGAGTAATTAGAAAGGAACTCATTATTTTACTCAACAATTAACCTCTTAATTAAAATGAAGAGATGGAAATTGGAGGATGAAATCATCCTCCAATTTCCATGTGTTGTCAAATGTATTCCAGGTTGTTATGACAGCTGTTTGTTAGATAATATGTAGAAGCCATAAAAACGATCAATAAATAAATATTAAGAATACTTTACTTTATTAATTTATGGTTTCAATGTGCTTAAAACTGTCTATTGAAGACGATACATGCTAGCGCGTCCCTGCACATTTTATTATATTCTTTTAAATAATTATATTGGTCGAAACCATAAAACAGGCACATACACAATTATACACATTTTATCATTTTCGTTTTACAAGATATAGTGATTACATAATCACGTAATCGAACTTAAAGAAACGAACTAGCTAGGTACAGAAGACTAAATATTTAAAACGAAACGCGAATTTAGAATAATGAACGAGTTTTGAATATTCAAGCCTTGGGTAGCGTTCGTTAGAAATGACCGTCTTATGGCCGCAATTTCGCAGAGAGAAGAAATTCAGACCCTAAACGTTATCTTGAGGCAAGAGGCTAAACGAATTCAAAGGGAATTGTTACCCACAACAAGAGGGCGAGAATTTTGAATAGCACTAACGAGTATTTTATTCGACGCTAAGAAAATGTTCATTGGGACGGTTAATGGAAATGGATGTATTATGCCCGCTTTGTAAAGCCTTAACCTGACAGCTTACGGAATTCTTCAAAACAAGCCTCCGAGCAAATTTTTATTATTTGTTTTATAATATTTATACGCATGTTAAATAACACGAAATCTGTGTAAATTTAATGTAAAGTAAAAACTAATAATGTTAAAGTTCATAGACAACAGACATTTTAAATAATTCAAAGTGTTTTCAAATTAATTTATGAATGTCCTAAAAAGGTCTCCGTTCAAATGTTAATATAATGTAAGTAATGATTCAGTGGCGCCCTAGAGAACCCCTGTAATCCTCCTTATAACTCAACAAGGTTACACGCACATACTTAATACACATATGCACACATACATACATGTCGTACGTTGGTCCTTCTAATCCTTACTAATAGATCCGTAACGAAATACGGATACAATGTTGAGTGCTCTCATTCGTCTTTTTAGTTCAGTTATATTTTTGAGAGCATTAGTCACGGTTAGAATTTGAATTGAAAACTGTGGTACTCATTCACTTTTTGTATAATTATAATTATAAAATTTACACGATCAAAATTGTAGAAATTTGTCTATTGGATCATAAAAGTTGTACCTCACAAGGGACTGTGTTCTAAACTTACTAACGTTAAAGTTAAAGTTTATAAAAGTAAACGGCGGAATAGTAGAAACATTCAATTCAATAAAATCGGACCAATTTTGTCCGTTCAATAAATAAAAGTCTGTTACAAAGCAACAAGAGTGTAATGAAATTTGAAACTAAAGAGCTACAGAGTCCACTGGTACCTGCTCTGCAGGGAACTGTTTTTTATTAATCTGACAGTCGTTGCTGTTGTTTGTTCAAGCATTGGTTTTATCCGTTTCTTTATTTTAAACTTTGTGCAATTTTTGATTTAGGAATTTTTTAAATCCCGCTCAACAGCTCGAATTCGCTATATCCTCGTTAACAATGTTGTATATTTAATTATTTGAGTATTTCTATAATATGAACTTACTTTATGTAGATAAACGCACGCGTCTCCTCTCAAATATGAGCTCACAACTAAATAAACTAAGAATAATCAAAATAAATAAATCTGCATCCCAGCTTTGTTTCGGTTTACAATTTACTTCGCTATATTTGTATGTGCATATGCTTTGCTTAACTATATGCCAAGGACTTAATATGCAAATAAATTAATCTGCAAAGAGACATACACTATTATCTTACTACGTTCGTTTTATTACACTCGTTTTAATCATCAGATTTTGAGAAATAAATCAACGTTTGACTACAAAACTAATGTAATAGTGTAAGGGCGTAAGTACACAAACAGTCCCGTACGAGTGTTTCCCGAAATGCACCAGACGTGAAAGCAAATGTTTGGACTAGAACTAGAACGCAAACATTGCGCTGACTTCGAAGTACTCGCGTCCTTGCGAGGAGTGCAGCATGTTAAATGGTTAGAATGTTAGGTATAATCGTTTAAGATAGATAACTCTTTATCGCACAGTAATGTACCTAAGATTTCAATTATACAGAAGGTGGTCTCAATGCTAATTCCAGACTGCTTTTGGAAAAATAGAAATGAATGACAATGACAGCGAAAGAAAAAATAAAGGTGTATCTACTCGTATGTAATATGTAAGCAGGAGAACAAAAGACTAATAAAACCAATAATTATATTATAAACGTTTAAATAGTTGTTTTCTATTACATAACGAAGTATCTTACAATAACATTATAGTTTATGGATTTTTTGTATTATTTTTTTTGTTGTTTCACAACTTATTGTTGATAGATGTAACGTAATGAAGGATGTATGCTCCTTATCATAGGATATAAAACTTTTTTACTTTTCGGTCGAGATCCCTTTACGCCACTTATAAAAAAAACCTTTCTAACTAACCTGTAAATAATGGCTATAAGTAACAACTAAATTGACAAAAAACAGTGAAAGTTATTATGATATTCTACGTTGAAAAAGAAATACCGTTACTTCGTTTACCTACGAGTAGTTGTACAAGTTAAACAGAAGCACTCCGGAGGCATCAAAAGAGTGGGCACCTCAGTTATGATATTTATCTTGCAGTGTCCGTTGAACAAGGAACGAAATCTCGTACCTGCTTTAATTAACGCTAAATAAATATTTCCATCATTAATTAAATGTCCGTGAAAAGGAACATTCTTTGCTGAAAAGTTCGTGAGAAAATCTTATTGCTACTGGAACGGGGTGGCCGCCATGTTTGAATGGAAGTTTGGTTGTTTTGCAAACAAAGTGGTTCTTGATAATTTCGGTTACATTGTTTTAGTTTCTTGAAGGAAATCAAAACACTTTATAAAACTCTGACATTTGTAATATAGAATCGGTCAAGTATATAAATATCAACGATCTAATGTTCTAATTTTTATGTTCTCAGAACGTAGAAATTGCAACATCGAAAGGACCAAAAAATCGTTTTTGTTATGAGACATAATTTATCAATTTCCTCAAGGTAATAAAATCATTTTTAAGTCGAGAGTGCCCTACTTGCCTTTCTTCACTCAATAAAGCTCTCCAGCCCTCCTCGTCCCCAAAATCCCTCCCATTATTTATCCTCAATACGTCAGTTTCCGTGGAAGTTTTGGGAGTTTGCCTCCTTTTTGTATCGTCGCAAATGCATTAAACGGATTGCGCAAATCTCAACTTTTTTTTGTTTCTGTCGTTGGCAACTGTTACTAAAAACTAGTTCAATTCTCGTTGGCGAGTTGTGTTAATGGTGATTTAAGGCTCGCGAAAATGTTCGTTTGTTATTTAGTTTTAATTTGAATGGACGGGCATGATGGGTTCGAACAGTCATTGCGACCAATTTAATGTATTGTCGTTATTAATTTAATATTCTTATTTGTCTTCAACCATTTTTATGCTCCACTGCTGGGCACGGGTCTCTTCCCACAACCGGGGAAGGCCTGGAGCATACTCCACCACGCTGCTCCAATGCGGATTGGTGGAATATTATTATTTACGTTTCTTAATTTTATAAGCTCGGTATAGATATGCTATCCAATATTACGAGGTACACGGGCCTCAGCCAAGTGAATTTCTTGAAATTTAAATTTTAAACTGACCATTTACTATCGACTGTCGTCATGTAATGATGTAATGATGAATAATCATTAAAACTGTAAATACCTTAACATTTATAATTACAATAATTATTCTTATTTGACAATGTCGAACTATCATAAGGCTAATAGAGCAGAAGGTATAACTCTACGACAACCGTTAGTTAGCGCTATATCTAACAAAGGATCGATGCATCGCGATTGGAGACATTTACGCGTAATTTGCGGCTTAGTTGATAGTTTCCGCTTTCGAGATCCACTAGAACCGGGATCGTTCAATACAACAAGTTTATGGATAACTGAATACTGAACTGGTGCATCGATTTAATGTTCACCTCGTTAATACTTTGATTACATCGACACTTTGTTACTTGACAATATTAATAGATTACATTTCTTTATTCATTCAAATTAAGAAATGTAGTCAACAAAATACGTCATTAAGAAATAACAAACTATACCGAAAGATCTATAGGTACATTATACTTGTTATGGTATGCAAAATGTCCGCATTAAAGTAAGATAACATTAATGTAATAAAAAATTAGTATGATATCTATTAATTTATCCTATTAGATTCCATTTCCATTGAAAGCAATTTTTTTGCTTTCTGCTGCTGTTATAAAGAACCTTTTTTTAAGTTTTTTCTTATTTATCTTTAACTTATATAATAACCCTGTTTTATTATTAATAATCTTATGATTAGTTTATTCGTGAAATACAGATGTCGTCTTCTGAATTTAATTAATCTTGTCGCTTAAACGACTCTGTAGAATCCCTATTAGATTCTATCAATAAGCCGCAAATTGCACTTGAACAGCTCGATCCTCGATGCATTTCCCTGGTAACAATCCTTCGCAAGCGATCCCGGATCTAATTAAGTCTCACGTTACGACGAGTCTTTCAACGCCGCAGATGCTGCGTAATTGTCGACCGCACGCTTTCCTCTCAAAATTGCTACCGATACCACTTTGAATACGAGATGGACCATTGCAGTGATTTTCTTGTTTTCTACGATTCGACTTTTGAACTATTCAACAATTCAAAAGTCCATAAAAGACAATCTTTTAACAATTTAACTATACTTCTTTCCTCCTTTTATTTTATTTATTTGTTTGGTACAACTATAGGTATTACTTTTTGGTACAAACTTTACTATTGCTTACTGGAATTAGCTGGTTTCGTAGACATAAAGTGATTGGTCATTGGTATACCTGTAAAAAAAAAAAATAAAGTCTTGGAATAAAAGGATACGACAACCCATTGTTTTGTAAAAAAAATATCTTGTGAATTTAATGAACACTTCGTAACTTTCTTAAATGTTGTTAAATAAATCTTAATATAAACTCATTTAATTCCACTACAAGTAAAATTATGTCTACTGCGACTTTATTTATGCTTTTCCTAAACTCACAATGCCCTACACTCGACACTCTAGTATCAGTTACATTCTAAAGGGAGGAAATCCAAAAAAGCTGAAAATTCGCTCGGGCTCATTCCACTCGTTGCCCGTACATAGTGCTTTTACCTCTTTGTGTGTTCTAATGTTATTATTCTGTTGTTCCAGTGTTCCCCAATGTCCCCGCCGCGCCGGGAATGCCATGCGCCGGGGAGGACCGTAAGTGCATTACTCTAGTACATTTTTGTTGTTTCGCTTGTCGAATGCTTTTTAATCGGTACACAGAGTTTTTCGTTAGGTTTTAAAAACTTTTTAGTGCATCTACGTATATGCTGTAGTGATATCCTTAGGGGAAATGCAGGAATTTGTTGTGGATAATTGGATGCAGATAAAGAAGTTTTAGAGATTGCGCACAAAAGAAATGAGAATATCGTGTTCCTACATGTTTAATACATATTTGTGGATAGTATGTCCATGAAATAAAAAAAGGAAGGTATGTGTATGCGTGTCATCGACATTTTATCATGTTCGGTCGAATCAAAAATTCATACTTCGTTTGAATACTAATAAAATACTATTAAAAATTGTTTTTCTCAAAGTACTTACTTGTGTTAAAGTATTTACAGGTCTATTAAAAAACCAAAGATACATTAGAAGATGAATTATATTAGATATTTAAAGTTATAGGGTATTAAAAGGGTTTATAGTCGACTAACCCATGACGAATATTATTATGACATTATCAGATCTCTACAATTCGATAATTGGGCTCCTTGTCAGGCACCTAAACTTACGTTCATAAACAAAATATCTTGCTAATAGCTCGAATAAACGTACTGACTCTAAAACAACTGCTTCACAACTACATTAGAACTGCAACACAACCCTGCAGCCACCCTGCGGTCAGTATTCCGTTGGCATCGTTAGAACTTCTCGCCAACTGATGCGGTTTTAGTAACTATGTGAAAACCGCTTCCGAACTACAGTTTTGCAGATGTCATGCAGTCCGTCTTTGTAGAAACTGAATTCAGAAAGAGAAATATTTAATTT
>DWQK01003851.1:0-11072 GCA_018231225.1 Noctuana stator
GATTTGCAATAAAATATTATTGCGACTATAAATTGAGATGTAAGCTATCCTATCTTTCAAGTTGGATCAACCTGCACCCGGTGTGCAAATTTGGTTAAAATCGGTTAAGTACTTTAGGAGTCCATCGCGGACAAACACTGTGACACGTAATTTATATATATTAAGATAAGTAACCAACGAGCATTCATGCCACCTTATGTTAAGTAGTCACTGCAACCCATGGGAATCCACAGAAACCTTAAATTGGAGAGAAGTCCCATCTACTACCATACGTGGAGGCGTTGCTACTCTCGAGGACTGAATGGTCGCCTCAAATATAATGTGTCCGGCAGCAACCCTCCCCATCCGAAAGACAAGAATACTTGCTACAAGACTTGCTTCACGGTGGGCTATGAAGGCAACAGCGCCTCCTCGGGCTAACTTTATAAGCTCTACCGACTACTGTAAAAGGTGTCTATGTGAATTAATGAATGAAGTTTGGTTAAAAATATATCCCACTAATAATTATAATATCAATCTTATAAACAACTGTTAATTATAAAATTAACTTGAGCAAAGTTCCAATGCTAAAAATAATATAATTACGTTTCCGTAGAGATACTTTCGCTTTGTAACCGGTATGTCAAAAAGCGGCAATATTTCGTCACCGACTGCAGGATTCTGGAGCACTTTCAAACCTTCACCAATTAACACTTTTGCACTAAAAGTAACGTCGAGAGAACTCGTTCGTACAAGGTAACTGTAGCAAAATTAAATCAGGTAAGAGGATCTTTTGAAATCGCGAAGGGATTGATAACGATCGATTGCTTTTATAAATGAAAGTGCTTTCGTTTCTATTATGGTAGGTAGTTAGGCGTAGGCGCTTTTTCAGTGTGCGTTACAGACACAACATAAATTTTCTTGTATAAAATGTAAAATACTAAAATACACTTAAGTACGAGTAATAATTCATTTTAGTGTGGGCGAAAGGTGGCATTAGAATTTTGTACAACTTCAGTATTATAGAAACTAAATTATGCTCTGATTAGTTCGATTATACGACCGTTTTCACAAATACAGCCAAAAAAGATTTTCCTGTCATCAAACAATTTTGGGTGTACCACAAAATACCTCGAAATCACACCACAATCGACGAGTTTGAAGAAATCTGTAAACGACGGAGTAACAATAGAGGTAGGGAAAAAAAATTTAATTCGTGACTATACTTTAAAGTCGTACATCTGGACAATGTAATAGATGTTTTGACTTTTTAAGTTGTTTATTTCATGGTTTGTAATCAACTTTCATTAATCTGAATACAATTCGCAGCTACTTATATAAATAATAATATATTACCTAAATACCTACAATGTTTTTAGAGTTAAATACTAATTACATATAGTAAGGGCCGTCGCACTTTGGATGCGTTTTCGGACGAATATCGTTCGTGCGGACGACTAGGAAACTCCATTTATTACTATGGACACACAACCATTAATCCGTATACGTGCGTCTAAGCGCGTGTGAAATTAATATACATATTATTAAGATTATATTTAATAACTACAGAACTAGTAACAGCTTTTCGACAATCGCGAATACGAGTAGGTATAATATATGATACTGATTGATTACCATTTCAATGCAATCCTATTATAAGACGATTGAACAGTCATTGTGACGTCATATTATGAAGTTCAATTGTCTTAATGCTTCCATAGTCTTAGAGGATCGAGGCACACTTGTAGCACGTGAATCTTAATGGTAAGAAATGGCTTGAAGTGTAGGTGTGTAGAGTTCAAACGGTAATATGGTATTATGATGATATTTGTAGAGAGCGGCCTGCGTGTAAAACATTTTTTCGGCTATTCCAATATTAGTTCTGATGTCGTCGTGCGTTTGGAAAGTGGATAAAAGCTACTACAGTGCTTCCATGAACAATTTTCTTCTACGAATGAACTACTTTAATACCTGACCGCTGATTCTTATTTATTTGCAATGTCGTTGAAAATTCAACTGCAGAGTTAAGAACATTGCGTTTACATATACCATTTAATTTGTAAATATTTTACTATCTCACGAATAACTAGTTGAGGGCACTAGACTCATCCAATCCAATACAAAGTTTGTTTTACGTATTCTATGAGTATACAAATATTATTGGATTGATTGTTTGTTTGCATTGAATAGGATCCGAAACCACTAGACCGATTTAAAAAACTCTTGCACTATTAGATACTTACATTATCACTGATGAACATAGGCGAATGAACGTTTTCATAAACGTTATTAAAACTCCAATAATACGAGTATAACCCAACGTGTAAAATAAAACCACAAAAATCTTTATACCGCGTAACTACGCAACAGTGCGTTGCGGTCATTATCTATAGGTACTGATACTCGTAATATAAAGCTGAAGAGTTTGTTTGTTTGAACGCGCTAATCTCAGGAACTACTGGACGGATTTTAAAAATTCTTTTAGCGTAAGATAGTCCATTTATCGAGGAATTCGTCACGTTACTATTCATATCGTGGGTGAAAACGCATGGCACAGCTAGTAATTTATATGGCAGAACAACGTTTACCAGGTCAGCCAGTAATATATATTAACAACGTTAGTGACACACTAAATAGTAATTAAGTTTATTTCTTACTTGTAATATGTAAAAAATGGAAAGTTGCAATTACAAGTAGCTTCCTAGAAATTAAAATTATTTTTGCTGTTTTTGTTCAGTTCCCCGTTAGTTAAACTTTCGTTTTACTTTATAAATATTAAAGTTAATTGTAAAAAAATTAAAACGGACTTTTCAAGCTGTGTTTAGTTTTAGACTAAAATCGTTATTGAAAAGAATAGGTATAGTCTTACAACACATTAAACAGTTGGCATTAACTGTAATCGTTAAAATAGTATATTTGTTTAGACACATAAAACTTAAACGTTTTTTCTCTTTAAATTCATTTTTCTAAATGTGAATTTATCGAGAATTTTTATCTGAGACCAGAAGCGTTTCATTTGACGTGTATAAAGAGTATCTGTGTGTCTATCTGTGGCGTATCTTCTAAATGGATCAACCGATGTGCAGTTTATTGTTCGAAAGGTGACTCTTGATTCGAAAGGTGACGGTATGATTACCAGCAGCTCTTTGCTAGATGATGTAGATTTTAAGAGCAATTTCCACAGGTTCGATCGGTACGAGGTATTCTGTTACGTCAATGATACATTCATTCACCACTTCCCTGGTGATGCGCATTGAGACAAGTAGCCTTTAAATATTTCAAGTTAAATATACTCAAATGATATTCACCTTTTTCTGTTTGACGTACTAAATGTTTGTACGTAAAGCGGTGGCAGTCCATTAACCCTAAGGTCAAGCCTAAATGTTATTTCGATAATGTAAATGGTATGTAGATAAAAAGTCAAAATTGTCCAATGCTTGCGTAAATGGTATTGATTACGGTTGGCGCTACATCAAAACGTCCGAGCACTGCGATCGTGGTTTATTGAAACTTTCCATTGAAATAAATTTATTTTATTTGTAAAATGAGGTCGCTTTTGGTACAATACAAAGGCATGCTGCGAGCCGCCTTTAAAATTATTATCATACCACGGTCGTCCTGATTTTTGAGCAGATGCGTTTCGATTGAGATTGAAATAAAATTAATAATTTGTCGTAAGCATAACATAATACCAGAGCTCCTGAATTAAACGGAAAGGTCCTTTATTTGTATTAGGAAGCTTTTTAACGTTTCGATGAGGTGGGTGAGGTTGCCGTAAGTTTATTTATGGCGTTCTTCATACTTATATACAGGTATACCCTTCCATACGAGGTGACTTGAACTTCTTCTGTTATAGTTCTATATAATCTAAACAAATTTAGAGTTTTCTCGCAAAAATTTCTAGGGTAGCGAAAGACCTTTTGACCACCTTTAGGTAATTGCTTCATTTTTAATATATAATTTTATATTATCATATAACGTATAACGAGAGACAATAAACTTGCAGAATAAATATAATAAACTATACCTTGTTACCTACAAAACATAAGGATATGTTGAAGTGAATCTATATCATATATTATAACAAACATAATAAATAAACATACATTAGGTAACCCTATGAAATTTTGTATATGTTTGATCTTCTTCTTTTTTTTAGTCGTTTAAAAGTAACTCCGAACGGCGTATACAAAAAAAGCTAAGTCAGAGGTCGTTAACTTTTCAAGAACGTACATTTTTAGTATATCTAATGTATTAACTTCTCATTACATTATTAAATGGATCTGTCAATCGTTATCTTTGAATACTTTATTTGAATCTCTTTCGCAATTCACAATGTGCGTTATACTATTCATGCGTTTTTTTTATCTATGGCGTCTTTTGTCTTTAGTAAACGCGTTTTTGTTATAACTAAGCTTCCAGTGCATAAATTACTTTTGTAATGTATTTTTAAACGCAAGTCATAAGTATATATCAGTGTTTTTTGCTATATAAACTAAGTAAACCATTTAGGTTTACGTAAGGTGTTAAACCACCTCTTATTAATTGTTTCTCGGTCAATGTACGCCCCACTGCCTTCGTTGATATACAGGTTGATGTTTTAACACAGTGCTGTATTATAATACGACCGCAATGAAGAGTTGACAATTGCATTATGCCACAACAGACATTTATTATCGCTGCCATAATGACCCGTTTGAATTAAACGCTATCATTTATATTCATATATTCAGTGAGCCCTTTCATTTCTGAATAATATACCGTATCAGTTAAAATATTTATTATTTGTAAATTTTATTTATTTTTACTTCATTGTAAAACCTTCAAAAAAAAAGGAAACAATAGGCGGACTTAAACCCAAAATAGCATATTTATTTATTATGGAATAAGAAAAAAGTACCTATATATTATTACACGTTCAAATGTCATTACCACATGTAGCGCGCTTACGTATATAGATAGTCTTCCCGCTCCAACGGCCCCCCTTCTCCTAGGTGCACTACGGCAGCAGTGGAGCTGTCAGTGCCGGAATGGATGCACTACGTCGCCGCAGCACTTTTCTTATTATGGCTGGTCTTCAGCAGGCGACGGAGCAGCGTGGAATCTATCACTGCGTCAACATGATGTTAACGTACGTACATTATTTTTTAATACTAGGTACATTGTAATGCTTTGTGAATTTGCTAGTAAAGCATTATACAAAAAATTGAGTCGTCACGTAACCCCTGGCATATGTAAAGTATGGACTAAATAATTTTTTTAGAAAATATGCATGAATAAATGGTTTATTACCGGAAATAAAATACGTGTTATCATCCAAAAATATGATAAGATCAAAAACAAAATGTTAAGGTTATTTTTAAAAAGATTATAAAATTATACGAAGATTAAAATTATTTGGGAATAAAACCAAGACAACACAGAAATTACGAGTGCATGGCGACTTAGATAGGAGTATCTAAGTATTTTACCTCAAAGCACATCTGAAACGTCACCAAAGAAGAAAATCTTTATTGATTATATAAAACACATTTGTATGAAATGTTAGGTATCTTCTTGTTTTAGTCGGATAAAACTTGACTCGTTATAAAAGCATCACGCTGTATAGAAACTTAATTTATATCTGACCGCGTCTCGAGTTGCCTTGTCATTCAACTGTCGCGTCGGCCGCGTCGGTGTCGGCTGCGGCCGTCGCCTTGCATTGCACTACTAGTTCAAAGCTGTCTGTCGTAATAATATGACGTACTGTATGTTTAAAGGGCTTAGTCGACATAGGACTCATTTGCGAAATGAGTCTTTAGTTGTAAAAGGTATGCGTAATAGGGATTTGTGCATGCGTTACTCTTGTGAACATGAATAGAAATATAAAATATACTTCATGACAAGTACAAAAAATAAGTGGATAAATATATTTTGCATCAATAATTCTGCACTAAGAGATACAAATGCAAATATAGTTTACCTCTATTATTACAGAATTTCCAAGGTATTTCGTTTATTACTATTTGCTATTCAAACCTGTCTTGAACAATTTTTGGAAATTGTGAAAAAAGCAAATTAATAATAGTTAAATTGTTTTTTTACCATTACTTTAACAACTATTTTATTTTGTCGTATTTATTTTTTGGGTGAAACGACCTGTTTAATATTAATAGCAATGCGTTAGTTGCGCTGAACGTGCGAACGCCTACAAGTTCTGTTGCCGTCACAATTCCGTCAGGCATTCTAATGAAGTATATTCCTTGTCATTCAATTTTAAGTTTAAACCAAAATATATACCTATAAGATTTATGTTTCTAATTTTACATGCAAAATTTATTAATATAAATATATTATTATTATATAAAATTCAAGTTATTTGTTTGCGCCATATTAAAATTACATCTCTTCGTCTTGCTATCGCTTCGTGTAACTTTGCTATCTCTTTACGTTCAGGCACACTTCGTATCAATATTATGAAGAACATTGTTAATCTAAAATTAAGTAAATAAGTAAGTAATTCCTTATTTATTTTAAATAAATACCAATTTTAATTTTGTTATTGTTTTGTTTGTTATTTGTTTTAAATAAATTCCAACTTTAATGTTGCGCTATAAAAACCTATAAAAATTATTGGACGTAAAAAATAAATCATGATTTAGGTACACTGCTATTCAGTTAATGCGCATTTCAACGAACACTATCTGCCATCTAATATTTTCCAAACAATACATCTTTCGTCTTATTAACTTATAGACGCCTAAAGCAAGAATTTCAAGCGAAAATTCAAACATTGTTACAACATTAGCTTCTGTATGTACCTACTAAATCATCTTACACAAGATTGTTTGCATAAAACAACTTAACAATACCAAATGAACCATAAATCAAGCTCGCGGCTTTAATCGCCCATTCGAAGTAAACGCCACTTATTATCATAGAGAAACTTTCTACGCTTCTAATATTTAGATGTACCTACTGCTATACGAGTACTGGATAGACCGATCGGACGACTATCCGATCATCGGATAGGAGCGGTTGAAAGGAAATGCCTTCCCGATTATTCATGGACTTTCTCAGCAGTAGCAACTCGTGTCTCTGAGGGCCCTCTATCAAGATTTTTCACGGGGCCCTTATTTGATAGAAAATTTAGATTTTTCAGCAATCGGACTTTAATCCTATTAATAACGCGGCTTTCAGTCAGTAGGGTGCGTGTAAATAAATGTATATGTGATGTAAATCAAAATAAAAACTCCAAAGAAAATTCCATGACTATAGAAAAGCGGAAAGTTAGTAAACGATCCGTGCACAATTTCGCACTTCTGTGCTTTTACTGACAAGGAGCAGCTTCGTAAATCATAGCTGTCGCGTCGCCGCTGACAAATGTCTAGCTGACTGTTTACCGCTGAACACATGTTTTCATACTCGTAATGTTACCGTTCACATGCATTCACGACTTGGTATAACATTTTGTGAAAAGTTGTTTTGCGTAACACAAATACACGCGTGGTTAGAGATACTGAACATTGGGGGTTTATTACCACGAAGGGGCTTACTGCTTTAGCTTGTAATTTAGAAATATTAAAAGTATCCGATAATAATTTAACATAGAACTCCCCGAATAAATGAGTGGCAGGGTACTGTAAACATGTGTGTCGCTTGGATTGTCGAATTATTATTATAAAGTTTAATAAAAACACATCTGTTTCATAAATGTATGATTAAATATTTATACAAAAGTTAAATACCTGTTATTGAGACGTGTATAGACACCTGCACGTATAATCGTAAGTGTAATTTTAAGAAGGAACTTTTCATTCATACACAAATAAGCTTTGTCAGGTGTAAAGCCAGTGTATTTGTACTTTACGTTACTTTTGACTGATAGCTGTCGACTGAAGAGTGAGCGTTGTGACTGCTAATAAGGTAGGGCAAGGAGCATTGAACCAACTTCATTAACTGCGCTCATTATTCAAATATGTGCTTTGATCGGTGCTTCTTTATGTTTTCCCGTGTAGATGGGTTTTGAGTAATGGACGACCATCTTTGTCGTGAGAAGTAAAGGTTTATATAAATACATAAATACATTATAACAGAACGTTACGCTATCATAAAATATTACGTTATTTTTACCGTTACAATGTTATAGTATTAACATCATAATATAATTATACCTACCGATCAGTTAAGTTGTTTATGATTGATTCATGGGATAAACAATATTAGATCTTAATGTCAATACAGTAAAGTTGATTCTTCGTTTCTGTCTGTCCATTTGTATGTACAGGCTGTGTTTGCTCATATGTTGTTGTAAATTAATCAGTCTTCACATTGTTTATCACTTCAGTCATTTCAATCATTCGCGATTTAAGTACCGATTCTCATATTTGTAGTTTCTCCCATAAAAGCGACCGGTCCTCAGCACATGATCCCGCAGATAACGCAGCTTCCGCCCGCATACCGCGAGATGCGTCTGTCAAGTTAGTTCTTAGTTGGACATGTGTACATAAATCTTCGTCGGCGGAACCCACGCTTTTCCTGCTTCCTTTATTATATAACTTGATAGAATTGTTGTGTATTATGTAATAACGAAATATACCTACCGAATTACTGAAGTTCTGGGCATAACAAAATACTGAGGATAATCACAGCTTAACAAATTCAATTTCATTTCAATCATCACTCTGTTTATAGACTCGAATGACTTAACAATCAATATATTTTCATTATTTTCCAATGCTACCTACAAAAACTATTTTACGCTTATTAATAATCAGAATACCGTTGATTGGGTAAAAAGTTATCATTGCATCTTCAGTATGTTATGTGTAGCGGAACTAACTCCGTTTACACGCGATCGGTGGGGCTTTCTACTGCGTGTCTCAGCATTTGTATGGTTCGTAGTATTACTATTTAGCTGATAAAATAATATTAAAGTACGATAAACAAAAAAATAGAAATTGTAAGAAAATGTTTTTTATTTATCAGTCATTTTAGCAATTGAACACACGACACTAACAAATCAAAATATAGAAAGGAGAAGAAAACTATAATAACAAGAATGATTGTCATCATGTAATAAACAGGAGTATTTATATTTTTTTATTAACTTTTCAGGCATAAAAAGTTTAAAAAGCGAGATGAAACAACATGAATGTAACACCGTAGTTAACTTAAATCGCGATTCAACTAGTTGTACAAAGCTTTTCTAAAATAAAACCAAGTCATAATCATCAAACAAGTCTTACATCGGCTAACTTTATCTTGAACAATGGCATATCTTCTCACAAATTGTTGTCTCGAGTTACTTTTATTTCTGCGAATGTGACAATAGAGCTAGAATAATAAGCAGCGATCGCGCCAACTACCGTATAAATCCAAGAGGTAACGGCCCGCCCGACCATTGAATTGTAAAGCTGTGCGAACTCGGATAGAGTGGAGCGATTGTCGATGAGCATGGCGTCACCTGGAGATATACTCGTGTACTAATAAACATATTGGTTTTAATACACTTGCGAGAGGGTGAGTGAAGCGCTGTGTTGTTGAATTGTGTACAATTACAGGAATTGTAAAGGCAAAAATAGAAATAAGTGATTTGAGTGTGTGGTATAAAGTATATTAAAAGTTGCGGCTATTATGATGTCTTTGAAAGCGCATTTTTTCCGTAGGGTTTTAGCTTGTCTTGATAGTATATAGCAAACTTAATGTTATAGGTGCACCTTCTATTTTTATTCTCTGAATATGAATTTTTCAATAATCCAAATGAAACTTTTATTAGTGTAACTGTTAACTGTTAACTGCTGAAATATCATCGCTGATATTACCAGCGCCAGCGCCCTGCTTCACGTAGGTACTGTTACTCAATCAAATGCAAATCCGATCTTTTACGACCAATTTACTTTTATGTGCACTTCTTGCAAATGACAGGGGTCATGCAGAGAATGCACAACTTTCCAGAGGATTCGATGGGTCCCACGACATAATAGCGATAGTAAATCTGCAGCTAAAATGTCTTTATATGCATCGGAAACGTGATGAGAAATCTTTAGCTGTTTACGGTGGTATGATAGGTAGTAAATTGTTTTTGATGTCTCGTAAAAGAAGCATTTGTTCTGCTCATAGTAGTTACAAGTAAGTTGCAATTGGCAAAGTTTCATATCATAGGAAATTCATATAAACGTTTAGAACGTTGAAAAGTTTATCTTGTCTGGACTCATTTCAAATTACTATCTTTACATTGGTTAAAGTTCTTAATGTTTCTTCAATAATCAAAAAAAATCTTATAAACCATTCGTCGCTCTCACTGAAACTTCGCATCAAAACGATTGAAATGTAAAAGGAGAGTCGTAGTGTGGAAAATCCCCATTTAACAGACTTACGCAATACAACTTACTTAACTTACATGAAAGAATGCGATTTCTTTTTAACTAATGCGGTACGTATGTCACAAGTGACAACCTAGCGCAGCATTCTGATCGCTATTGGTAGGGCGCGCGCGTAACAGAGGTTGCGCAATCAATTAGTACCGCACGACCTAATACTGCGGCTATCACTTGTCTTAAAACTGCTGAGGAATGAGTAACAAGTTGAAAGAAGTCATTGGGAACAATCTAATCTTGTATCGGGCAGGCCACATCGTCTAAAGATCCGACAATGAACGGAAAACAAGGCGCAGAAATAACCAAATATTAAAATAAGAAAGCCAAGAATGTATCGATCCAAAGGACAATCAATAAATTGATAAAATGTCAACAGCATTTTAGCACCAATCATACCGATGCCCTGGTGTTCGTGGTTTTTCATCGGCCATGCGTGATCACTTTCGTTGAGTGAAAACCATGCGAACGTCATTGTTTGGGCTTGAACTTAGCAAAATCTTTAAATATCATCAGTAATTACACATACTGCACAAGACTTCGTTCTATTTACGAGTGTATTTATATTAATTTCATCTAAATGAAATTTTTATCTAAGTAACATACATATAGTTTTCACAACCATCTTCACTGGGAAGATATTATCATGTGATCTTACGTATAGTTCTGTGAGTTGTCCACTCCATTCTTCCACATACAAAACGAGAGCAACGGTTTCGTACACTTATGAATATATTA
>DWQK01003852.1:0-11072 GCA_018231225.1 Noctuana stator
GATGTGATAAGGATTTTTTGATACGGCTGTGTTGTGGGAATTGGGACGGTGCGGAAGAAAATTTTTGGCAAAGCATTTGCCTTGACACACAAATGGCTCGGCTTCCGCGATCTACTACATCCAGCACTCCAACACCGACATGAATCATTCGGCCTTTACCTATTTAATGAGGCCTTTTTAGGTAACTGCGACTAATTAGTAGTACCTACCTACCTATAGGTACGTGACGATTCGTCGGAATTGTTGAGCGGTGACTTCTGTATGTCACTGGGAGCGAAGCACCCCGCAGTACGTAGGCTAGGTTGCGCAAGCGAGGGGACTCGGGTGTTCTGGGTGTGTTCGCGATGACGTGATAAGCCGAGCAAACAACGACAACGGCTCTATGCAAATATTTGTAGGGAACGTCGTCGAGTGCGTCCCCCCCCTCCCCCGGCCCCGCGGCGCCCTCGCCTGGCGACTGCCGCTAGCGAGCAGCCGGCGCTGGCATATATGTATCTACAGGAGCTGAGATATCACGATGATACCATCCCCGATATGGAGTAATTATCAGATAGAAGTCGAACAGATTTGATTACGAGAGCGCGTATCTCCGCCGCTCATTACTGTTGCATCGTCGTGCCGAGACACTATGGCTTCTATCGATCCGCCAAACCGTGATTCGATTCGCAGTGTTTCAAGTGTCAGTTTGCGGCTACGGAACAGTGCAGTGGTAGTGACTGTTGTGTGCTGAGGCCCGCGTGCGGCGGCAGGCAGCCAGTGTACGTACCTACTGGGTACCAATTGCGCAGTAATCCGGCGATCTGATAGCTCGATACGTCCGCGGATTATTGATGGGCGCCGCTCGGCTACGTCGCGATCTTATCAGTTGTTTTTTTCGACTCGAATATTTTCCATGAAAAGCTAATAAAGCGCGGGGGCCGGGGGCGCCACGTGACGCGCGATGGCCGCCGATAAGACGCCATATTGTTTCAGCACTCCCCCTCCGCCACTGCCATCCGTCCTCCTCTTGACTGAAAACCACTGCTGGATCACGCCCGCGAATCGTGCTTGCAACTAAGGAACGTTTCCGAGTAAAATCTACCAAATGGGTACCTGGTATAAATGACGCAAACACAACGACATGTAGACGAGTGGTACTTGTACGAATAACTTCATGAAAACAATAAGTCAGCAGCAAATAACTCATTGCATAACAGCTCCAATC
Source organism: Noctuana stator (assembly GCA_018231225.1). Classification (NCBI taxonomy): domain Eukaryota; kingdom Metazoa; phylum Arthropoda; class Insecta; order Lepidoptera; family Hesperiidae; genus Noctuana; species Noctuana stator. The sequence continues at coordinate 1,205 of DWQK01003852.1, forward strand.
ACAGTAATTTTCTCATCTTTCGATGCATGTACCAAATATGCTTATGTAATGTAGTATTGTTATTGTGAGTCTGCGTCGTGCTTATTAATAAGGTAGTAGCTAATGTATTTTAAAACAAGGAAATGGTATTACAATAATTTTATTTATTAAAATGTACTTCCATTTCTTACATAATATTTACACAAACATATGACTCGGATGCAGTCGGTATATCCTTTGTATAATTATCATTTTACATAAATACCTGAGCTGTGCTGAGAAGCCAGGTGCAATACAACAGACAGTTACGACGCACCGACCGACAACAGTCAGATTATTCATTACTTACTACAATATCTCTCTACTTATTATAAAATAATAATTATATAACATTATATTTTTGGCCCGCGGCCAGATCATAAAGATAACTATGTCAATATTATAATTCGGATTTTGTTATATAGAGAGGTCTTTCAGATCTATATACTACTTATTTGAAACATTTACCTACGGGTAGGCCCTTATTATGGCTAAACGACGCGCAACGCTGACAGCACACAACCGTATACATTCAATTGAATCATTACCAAAACCGCACCGTTTAATTCTCGTTTAAAAATTTTAAACGCATTAACAATATTTTCAGAGTATTTGGTAATTAAACAACGGTTATTTTATTACTTACACATCAGAGAATGCCAGTGATACCTACAGCTTAACTTCAAGGTAATTTTATTTTACAATCATTATCATTATTATACGATATAATATTATGTGTATTATGATCATTTATCTTATTTCCTTTCATAGGTATAATAACTACAAAAATGAGAAAACCAGAATGTATAGAAAGTAGTCCGTGCGTAAAGTAATTACTATTTGTGCATTTTATTATCGAAGTGAGCACTTCATTTTGCCCACTTATACAAAACTGTGCAGTTGGAAAAATAATAAGTCCAGACGACCGCCACCACAAGGGTCTGTTGGAAAAGAGAAATGAACCAATGAGATAACTCGGCGATGGCGTCGGGGCTTATTTCCTTTTGACGAGTTTTTCTAACCTTATGAACGGTAAAACACCTCATAGAGTAGTAACTATCTAGTTGCTGTCACGACTCTACCATTACAAAGCTAGATAACTCAGTGAAAAGTAACCTAAGGTAACCATTTTTTGTTCATATAATATTTACTCGGTTAAAGAATGAATTTTAAAAAGCAACATTTAAAAGAATTTTTTGAAAAGACATTTAATGCATATTGCATCTGGATTAAGTCTAAATATAGAGTACGGTCATAATTGCTGCTGACTGAACGCAATAATTACCCACCAAATACAATACCTCTTGGTAGTTTTGGTTTGTTTTTGTTAACTTTAACTGTAGGACTTTGTTTAGTTAGCCTTTCAGTTTATTATAAGTATTATAACGAACACAAAAATATTACTACATTTAACAAAAAATATATTTATAAATTCGTGGAATGGTTTCAGAAGTCATGGAGTTCACTACAAGGTCACTTACCGAAGTAATAATAAAATATCGTTTTACACATTGTATATAAAAGCCTCTGCGGCATTAAACATCTTTAAAACATCTTATAATAAGTTCTATCTATCGATATAGGTACTATAGGAATGCCTCGCGCTAGGAATGCTAGCACAGTCTCTTGGTTTATGTTTTAGTTATAAACAATTATTTGGTAACAACACTTTGTGTACAAAATTATTATAGAGTACGGCGCCGCGCGACCACCCCGCCACCCTCCGCGAACAACATGACTCCGTACAGAACGTACGTCATTACTTACTTCTATGAAAGAAATTATCGATTTTAATATTGTACTTGAAAAAATTGTACTAAGCTCAGTAAGATCCAGCAGAGCGTCGCAACGAGCGGTCTCCTGGCGGGCGGCGGCGCCGCGCTCCCCTACACTAACCTAGCTACTTAAACGAGTGAGATTCTTATTATTATTCGCTCGACTCGGAGATTCGAGAGGGCTCAGCTGCCGAGGGACACGACGGTGGGGCGCTCGAGGCGCTCCTGCGGCTCGGCGCGCCGGTAGCCCTGCTCCTCGTACAGCTGCTGCTGGTGCTGGTGCTGCTGGTGCTGCTGGTGGTGGTGCTGGTGCTGGTGCGAGTGCGCGGGCGGCGGCTCCTCCAGCTTCACGTGCGGCTGCACGAAGTAGCCCAGCGACAGCGGCGAGCGCGCGCCCGGGCCCACGCCGCCCGATACGTTGTCGACTGTAACGACACCTCTATATTACACCGGAGGCACAGTACGTACGTATATGCATAAATTGGTAATTAATATAATGGTCAGTTTAGTAACAATATTTAGGTGCAGCAATTTAGTTACGTGCGGATTGGAAATGATTCTTGCTCGATAACTACGAGTACGACATAAGAGCCATAATTTTAGGAAGCAGCAAACTTAATTCATGCAGCAAAAGCAATTCTTAGTTAAATATTTGCTGCAGTTCTGTTATTCACGGATGTGAACGGATGACCAATTGCTTAAGGTAAAACCATGCATAACAAATATAATATATACTGGAATGCTACATACAAGTGAGCAACTCACGTAAGTTCTCCATCTTGACCGCGCTCGGGACGGAGTGCGGCGCGTGGCCAGAGTGCGCGGAGTGCGCGGCGTGGCCGGAGTGGCCAGAGTGCGTGGAGTGGCCAGAGTGGGCAGAGTGCGAGCTCTTGCTCAGGGTTCTCTCCCCTTTCATACTGTTCTTTGGCTTGCGTTTTCTAGTCTGGAAATTAAAATGTAATTCATGAAATTTATCTCAGTTGGAAGGACCGAAGAATCGATGGAAAATAAAAGAATAAGATTAACTACGTATTCGTATTAATTGATTCTAAAGAGATATTAAATTCGTAACCGTTATTCGCAAAATCTGAGTTTTAAGATTAAGATTAATATACTTTATATTAAAAATTATAAAAGTTAAGTTATTGCATTCAATATTCAGCATAAGCGTAAGTCTTAAATAACAATTACTTTTCGAATATCGGACAAAAAACTATCACAAACATTTTTTGGACCTTAGTTTGCGATTTTTTCTACCGAGAAAAAATTATTTAAATGTGTTTTGTAAAATTACAACTCTCTGAGAAATATGATGAAGTTTATTGGTAATTTTTCACAACATCCCAAAATGTGTCGATTACCGTAAAAAGTTCCTGAAAGAATAAGATTTGACTACCCATCGCTCCTTAATATTTATTTTCCATTGTGTAGTTGTGCTCGCAATCAAAGCGTGTATTTTTAGTTTTTTAAATGATAAAAAAGAACTGTATTGCATTATACAGTAGTTCCTAGCGTTCCCTTTTCAATATCAGTGTCATTGTGAACCCATGCGGTACCTGTATGGCGTCCTTCTTCATGGCCAAGGGACGATTGATATTGTGCAGCTTGTAGTAGAGGCCGCACGCGTTGCACACCGTCTCGCCCTGCGCGTTGCGGCGCCACAGCGACGTGGTGGTGGTCTGGCAGTTCGTGCACTGCATGCCCGGCCGCTTCGTGCCCATCTGCACACACAGAGCCACCATCAGCATGCGAGCGTTGCAGAGCCCAGAGCATGTAAGTGTATTTTAATGTTTTTTAAAGACGTTCTTAATTAGATGCCTATTTAGCTTTATGGTTGCTGAAAGAATGATAAAGATAGTTGGCAAATTCTATTCTCAATGTGTTTATAGAAAATTCAAAATACACTTACATAATCTTGTAACTTTTTCTGTTATTTACTTGAAGCAATTCAGCTATTATACCTTTTTTGTTAGAAAGCCTTATCTAATGAATATGAATGAGTATACCAAGAATATTGAATACAAATCTTTATTTACGTTCTACTTAAGCTAAAGGCTTGAATTTATCATGTTCAATACTCTTAGGTTTAATTTAGCTCTTCGGTTAATCAAGTGTGAGGAGCATGCTTGAAACGTCGTTTAGTTAACAAAGTCGAAGCAATGAGAGTTAGTATGCGGGCGCCAAAGCGCGGAACGTGAACGAGTCAGGAACTCGGGACACGGATTTGGATAAGACAGAGAATATTTTAAAAATGTTAGGAGGAAGATTTGCCTTGGGTAAGCTGGACAGCTTTCAGTCGTGGGGAATACATCGGAGAAACAAGACACAGTAAGGAGAGTAAAGGGAAGGTAAGGAGATCGTCGCAAAGGTAGACAGCAAGGTGGCGAGGGCGGAGGGCGGAGGGGGGCGGGGTGCACGTACCCCCTTCTTCTGTTTGTAGTCGGAGGGGGTGGAGGCGACGAGCGACGGCGCACAGAGCGTGGCGGGCGCGGAGAGCGCGTGGTGCGACGGCGCGCCGTTAAACAGGAAGCCCTTGAAGTAATCCGCGCCCGGCGGGGCCCCCTCCGCGGCCACTGCAACCAACACAGGCGCTAGGCGTCACTACAGGCTCGGGGAGTGATCGGACGCTCGGCGGGCGCGGATTGCTCGCGGGCGGAGCGGGGAAGCGGGGGTTAGTCGAGCGGAGCGGAGCGGAGGCTACGGTGCGTACGTCGGGGGCGGGCGCCAGCGCGTGCGCGGGGTGCCGCTGACGTACCAGCCGCCGCGGCTGCTTCAGCGGCCGGTTCATGCCGTTCATCTTGTTGTACAGCCCGCACGCGTTGCACAGGTAGTGGCCGGTGCCGTCGCGCCGCCACAGCGGCGTGTGGATCGCCCCGCAGTTGACGCACTCGCGCCCTTCCGTGATAAATCCCGCCACCTCGACTGCGCAACACAACGTTAGCTCGCAACGATGCCGACATCTGCCGCGCCTTCGCCACGGAATCCGCCGAGCGTCCGAATATTCTCAATATCTCAATTTACTTAAAACTATCACAAAATACATACTACTACTATACATACCGACACACATAATTATATCTACTAGTCGGTATCATTAAGGATGAGGTAACGTAACCACTGTTACCTAATGAATGGGTTTGGTTCACGAGCATAAAATTTGAGACACAATCATGGTTGGTTCTATGAAATATAGAATAAGATCTTTTTTAAAATAAAGCGAGGTACTTCAGCCAAGTAGATATACTTATTGCGGTGTTCTGTCTAACCCGGTTCAAGTAAGTACCTAAGAACGTTTCCGCCCATCGCCGCATCATTAGGCTTTGTTTACTCATGAGACTACAACATGCTGAATGTTCTGACACATCGAGTTTAGGCGAGCATCGAACTCGTCGGCGGTCAGCGCGCGGTCACGTGGCGCGCGGCTGACTCTGCAGTCTGCGCACGTCGCTCGTGACTTAATTCATAAATGTGCCGAAGATTATAACAATTTTTCTGGTACTATGTGACATTTTGCGTGATTAGCACGAAGTTAATGCGATTTTACAACATTGATTGAAGTGTGTTTAAAAATAAGGCCTGTTACCAGTGTTACCCTATAGGTACATTAACCGTGTCAGCAAATGCTTTGTAGAGAGAAAAATATCATTAAAGCGGCTTTATTATTTTTATAATTACATAATTATTCTAGTTAAAATTAGTAGGTATATTAATGAACCTGGTCCCAAATAATTTTATTTGATAAGTACATGAGTAATATTTTGTTTACAAAATCCACTGGTCACTGCAATTATCGATGACGTGACGGAAGCCGAAAACGCCGAGCAAGCAGTGACCTCGACATTGAACCGCAAGCGACACACACGACGGACAATGCGCCCGCGCAGCGCTGACCCAGCGGACTCCCAGACTCTCTCACAATTCACAATACGTAAACAAAGTGAACAATTACAGACAAGTATTAATTATTTGAATCAGATTGTACTCGTATGTAGCTCACTAGCTATTGACAACCCTGTACGGACGCACTAATTTACAAGAGTTAAAACTGGGACGTCGAATGCTATAATATGTAGTTACCTACAACTAACAAGAAAATAAAGGACTTTGTAACAAACCTACACTTAAAAGTATTACGTAACGCAAAGTAAAACGGGAATAAGTTGGTCACGAGGTACAAAAAATGTAACGGTCAAATAGAGCCATAACATCTCGCAGTAAGAGCGTCTGCATATCGCGTTGCGTCAAAGTGCGTCATAATTAGTCATTAGTCGCTAGTGGTAAGGCGAGCCGGGCCATGTGCGCCCTGCTGTCGTTCCGCTGTGGCCCCGCACTGGCCCCGCACTGGCCACCACAATAATTTATGTTAGCGCTGGCCGCCGCCTGCAATCAACACTCTTTATGAAACTTTAGAATGGAACAGACTTTGAATCGATTTTTTTTCTAGGGTTGCCAGATGTTCGGGATTTGTCTGGATACTCCCGACATTTCACTCACTAGACTTCAGATAAGATGCAAAAATCCAGTCCATTTCAGTAACAATGTTTATTGTGAATGCGTGAATCTCTCAAATTAATATTTTAATTTTAACGTAGGGACTTACAATTAGAATATGCTCGAATGTTTAATAAACTGTATTTTATTAAGGTCTTACGAATCCTATAAGGGCCAATGTGCACGTGTGCATGTGTGTGTGCATGTGTGTGCGCGAGTGTGTGTGTGTGTGTGTGTGTGTGTGTGTGTCAGCGTGTGTTGGTGCCGGACGCTCGTGTTTGCGCGGCACGTGCCTTATCCGATACCATTTACGGCGGCCGATGCGCTTTGGCTGCGCGCCTTGTTTCCTCGCGAGGTGTCTTTTTTTGTCGGAACCTACGCAAACAGCCGCAAACAGACCGTCCGGTCGCCTCGCAGCCGACACGCCAAAACTATTATAAGTCTCTTAAGGTGTAACAAAAAATGTTGTCACTGGACATTGCAATCAACCCGACCATAATAGCTGTGAGGATACAAAACCAATCTTTCCGATCAACAGCGGGACCAGGGTTTGATTCCCGATAGGGTACTATTTGAGTATATTTGAGTAATTCAAGCAACCATCTCAAAACGAATCAAAGTATGAATGGGGATAGTATTCTTGTATGTGAAGAGTATGATACGCTTAATATTTAATTAGTAGCAAAGCGCGGTATTCTTTGTCTCTGGTAAGTCATGTATATTACGATGTGATTTACTTTAACTAATTGGGGGAGAAGGGAATAGTTAAATGTTAAATTATAATTTCCGCACATGTTTCAAAACGCGCCTGGTATGAATGAAGAATTAGTGAGCAATAGGTGTTATTTACGCTCACATTAAAGTTGTATAGAATACAGGTCAGAAATGTATAAACATAACGTTCCTATGTAAGACTATTGAGTAGGTGCGTAACGTAACTCATTAGACAACACTGTACAAAGCGACACGCCTGCGCCTGCGCACATTGTCAACTACTACTGGTATTAAGTTTAGTTGCTTACTTTGTTTACTTATTATGTAACACTCAACAAATATTACACTTTATGTCTTCCGTTTTCCAAGAATTTACGATTTACGCCTCTACAATTTCTGATCCTTAAAAAGCAGTTAAAATTAAGCACTGATAAACATAATAAACATCTCGTCACTTTTCACTTCACAATCGTTAAAAAATTATGAAGAAGATAAAAGTAACTTGATGTTTACATCCCAACTTTTTGTCTCTCTCTGACGTGTGACGTAGTGGCACCCATTTCTCATAATCTCACGCATGTCACCATTGAAATGTATAGGTACGTGCTCTCTGCCGCTTTTGTTCGAATCAGAATGAACACTTACTGAGTACTGGCTACTATGTACTCACTATACGATCTCTTTATTCTGTGTGTTTCCTTTGTTTGCCCATTCAAGTATTGTATCATTTTTCGACGCGTAATTTCGCATGTAAACAAACATCCGTTATTAAACCGCTTCATTTAACTATTTAAAATTACAAGACGGATAATCTTTTCACACACTGCATTTTAAAAAAGGGTTAACTTACTTCTGATTTCATAAGACATTTATAATAGCAAATGCACGACATGTTATTGTATTGAGTATGCTTGTTCGATATTAACGTAAATCTTTTTTACGCTAGCAGATGAAACAGGGCACTTGACTGTGAACAGTGCGCGTAATTTTTTTTAATTCCGACGCACTCCACTCCGGCGACGCTCTTCAAAGAAAGGCTATTAATTATTTAATGGGTCACAAAACCGTAGTAAAACCCTATTGCTAATGACGGATGAAGGTTTAAGTGCTTCTTGAGACGCGAAAAATATAACGCGCTCTCGGTTTTGCCACTTGAGACAGTTATATTTTTCATGTTACGAACAGACCTGACACATTCAAATTATTATTTTCTAACCCTAACTTACCTAATTGTATCTATAGCTTATTGTAAACCGTATTTAATATTACCAGTTTGCCGATATTTGTGTTCGTATTTACAAAACAATATTATAAGGGGTATATTTAAATGTTTGTGAGGATGAACGCGAGCGTCGCTGTTATCTGCTCGGACAGATGAGTTATCGAAACAAAAATAAAAGTATAAATTAAAATGGGAATATTATTATGAATGTGTGGAGCGAGCTGTAGGCACTGTGAGTATGTAGTGTATGTACTGTAATAAGTATAAATAGGTAGCGATGCTGGCGGGCTATCGCCTGACCCCGCCGCTAAAACTCCGAGAGCGCACTTTAAAACATCTTTTCAACTCATGTGTCTGTGACATGTAGAACTGTAGATACAATATAATACTGTAAATTATGTCCCTAAGTTTGTAAATTTTGGCCATTAGTTTATAATCTATCTCGGGAGCTATTCCTAGTCGTATAACGCAGTAAAAGTTATACTTGGTGAAGTATAAAGAAAAAGATTGAAATTTATCATTAATAAACTTTATATTTCTACAAGTGTTTCTGCGGGCATTGCGTGCCGCTGCCAGCTATCAGTGTCCGCGTCCCTGCTGCTCAGCTGATAAGAGCACTGCACAACAAACTGCACTTAGCTTGACTACAAACAAAGTATGAATATAAATGTAATACAAAATTAAAAAGTCGGCCATTTCTATTTGGTCCAACGACATTAGTCTTTAGATGAGTTTCCTGCGTGTCATTTTTTTAAAGAAATGGAATACCTACTTGGCAAATAAAGATGTAAAATTTTATAATCAAATATAGTTCTGTTATCGAACAACTGTTTTTTAACATTTTCTTGTGATTAAACACAAAATAATCGCAATAAAGTTAATAATTATAACTTGCGTTACGAAAAAACCGACTTCCAAGTTGTCGCGCACATAGGTATTTAAATTTAAGGTTTATAATGGTTTTCTCAAGGTAACCGTTGTCAAAACTGAACCAAATTAAAATAGGACCACACGGGAAGCATCAGCTACAAAATAAAAAAAGAATAATTCAAATCGGTTCACCTAGATGAAAGTTATGAGTTAAGAAACATAAAAAAAACAGTAGAATTAAGAATCTCCACCTTTTTTCAAGTCGGTTAAAAAGAAGAAAGAATTAAAGTTACGCCATTAGATATGGGAATAATTTTGACATTAGTAATCTTCTACAAAGAATCGTGATAAATCGATGCAATTGTTTGATTTTGCAATCAAAAAGTGAACGTAGGTATCGGTGTGTAATGTATCTGGAAGTGCACACATTACTGCGACTACTATAACTAGGGCATTCCCTTTATCCGCATTCCTATGTAGGCACTTAGTAGGTTCATGGAAAAATATCATAAAAGACGGACAAAGGACGCATCGCGCGCTCTCAGCTCTCGGCTCTCGGCTTACAGAGGATGAATCATGCTCGCAAATACCTACCTACTTAATTCTTGATGCATTTTCAGTTTTTCATGTTTTAATGTCACAATTACAAAACTGAATTGATTAATTTAAAAAAAATTGTTATTAGCTTTTAGTCGATATTCAGAAAGGAAGTGATATCCAATTCCATCCATCCATCCATCCATCAGCCTTTGGAGGTCCACTGCTGGACATAGGCCTC
>DWQK01003853.1:0-11072 GCA_018231225.1 Noctuana stator
TCCCACCGCTGTAACGCGTTAAGCAAGTCAAGTCAACACAAGTAAGTAAAACTTAATTTTCTGACGGTGAGGGATGATGCTCAGTCTTTAAGAGAGGCAACGCCTCTGTGAATGATTTCTCTGACGACTCATGTGGTGTAGTCGTATTTGGTCCGCCATCCGCAGGATCCAGGGTTTGATTCAGGAAATAAGAAAAAAGTTACACTCTATCCTACCTAACTACTTTCTACTCGTACTTCCAAGTTTCAAGCCATCACAATTTCCTGCGCAGCCATAACAAATTGCGATAACATTTTTTGACAAAAGTACAATAACTCCCCAAAATCTAAAATGTCAACGGCATTATGGGTTTCTGTTAAGGGCTGTCCCCTTTTTTTCAATTTAAAGCGTTTGACAAGCCGCGCGTCGATCGCAGCGATGGCCTTTAGATGGAACACAATGGCAGTTTTCAATAAGATTGGTTACACTACACTAAGCAATGCAATCAATCAAAATTGCGTCGGTCGATCGACTCCAACGCACGCTCGTGTGGCCGCTCGATCTACAACAGTTAGGAATTGTAACAGCCCTTTTTATTATATAAATTACTTACAACAGCGGCGTTTACTGCCCATGTATTAAAACGTTTTCGGGATGTGATTTTCAATATCATTTTCATACTTTTTCCAAAACTGATTCTAAGGCTAAACAGTAAGTTTAATATCTATTAAGCTAGCTTCTTTCCACCAACTGCACTTATCTTATCCATTTGTACCACTCGCCCACTAAATACAATAAAGTGTTCTCATTTAATTTCATTTCATTTCATTGCAAAGGAAAAAGGAGGTACAATATGTGATATGAAAAAAAAAACTACAATAGCTCTACTTACAAAACGTGGCGAGATTTCATTTATTTGTACTTGTAACGCCATCTAGTGGATAATGCTGGCCTAGTACTGCTTTGAATCTGTTATTGCATTTTACATATTAAATTCTAACGGGTATATTGTTACGCTTCGGTAAACAAATCCTTATAAATTAATAAACTACTAAGTACCTTCATGTCTAGGAACCAGATTTAATCTAGAAAACCTGTTTTAGTATTAAAATGTCATAAAATAAATTTTCCCGTAATGCAATAAAGGAATTTTCCAAGGTATGTTTCTTTAGAATTATTTTATTGCTTGTTTTAAAAATAGTCTCTTCGACATCCTTTCAATACTTTTTACTCCAGTTATCCACTTCAATACATTCTTTGTTTTTTCTACTATTACAACCCCTTACTAAATGGAATAATGAATGAAAAACAAAGCCGGCAATTAATAAAGACAGTCATTTTAAACGTTGCGTGAAATGTTCACAAAAAACCTAAACGTTTACACGATGTTTATAATTGCTCTCTTTAAACGCCCACTTATCATTAATATCTTTAACACCTCACTGACAGCCAGTAATGATACTGTTGTCTATGAATTTAATCAGAGTTTATAATCTGTAACGCCCTCCGCTTTTCCTTTTTTATCTGTATTTAAAAATGTTTGTTCTATTGTAACCGTGTGAGGCGTTTAATTAACGTTTCTGTATAATTGAATGTTTTGTTGATGATAAATGTGTTCATTGTATATTCTTGCTACTAATTATCTACGGAAACCATAAATATTCATTTTTGATATCGTTGTTTTATAATCATTTATTATAATTCCACGTTATTGTTTATTATAACTTATAGGAATATTTTAACCCGTCATCCTGATCACATTTAATCAATATTTTGATGACAACAAACTATGAGATTATATCTCCGAGATCAACATCAATGCTTATCGTTATACATTACATACAATTTCCATTATATTAAATCTGTACTGTACCTGCTTCGTGAAGCTATCCGAAAACTACCAACTTCTACATCTACTAGATTGCTTGTGTTGTGACTGTCGCTACATCTGGATTTATTTATTCTATTCCATTTCCCTAAAAATAAAGTTTATACAAAACCAATTTCACCGAATCCAACTTTGTTTCAAAAGTGTAAAGATACAGTTGGCAGACCTCATTAATACTAATACTTATAATTGGAGGGCTGTAATTTACCATTCTTCAAACAACAAATTAGTGAATCATAAATGTATGAAGACCCGCCCAGGCGCGTGTTTCGGATACATTTCTATATTAAAATAAACGGAAAGAACATACACATTTGTCATGGACTTGTTCTTTTTAATTTTACGAAGTTCTTTAATTATAGTTTACAATACGACTCCATTATAGATTTACTTGATAACCGGTTTGACGGAATTCTTAAACTGTCTGAGCATGGTTTAGGTACTGGTATGAAAAAAGTCATCGAAATGTTAGTAAGCGTAGTGTTTTTACTCCAGATAATGAAATATAATTAGGTATTATAAAAAAGTAATGACCCAGTTTTATCACCTTGTGTTTAAAAGCCCTAGAGTTGGTGGAGCTACGGGTTAATGGCCAACTCGTGTACTGAAATAGTTGTTTTTTCCCTCCTTTAATCATGCCCCAAAAGCGAGTTTTCACGTTAATTACAAACGACCCTGACCTAGGCTAACTTTCCCATGAGTTTCCCCCAGCTCGTTAATGGCTGCCCTAACGAAACGATGGTTAACCCTGCAAACACCGACATGCAAATTAACCCTTCCTCTGCCTGTTTGCACCGCTTTATTGAATTAGCGCCTTACCCCTACAACCCTTAATAAGGGTTGAGGGATGATATCTTGTTTGCAAGGAGATTCCAAGGTTCTTAATTAATAGCTTAACCCTTTCAAGGCGGTTATTAGCTGCGGTTCTGTTTAATTATATGACGGATTTAGGGAAGCGGGTCAGGGTGTTAACAATTGTGATTACTAGGATTAAAGGTGTTTATTTTGTGTTAACAGATTTGTTAATTAAGAGAATACCTCATTACGACCTTACAAATGTAATATAATGAATGTGAGGTGTTTGGTTTGTAGTGGCTATGTCCTACATGGTAATTTGTTCAGTTACAATGAAAAAGATTAGGAGTACAAAATGGAATTAATTGCTAATCAGCTGGAAGAAGAGGTTATTAAGTTAACCTATATTCACTGTAAGTTATTGCTTGTTGTAACCCAATATAAAGCTCATGTTTGTAAACTTAGAAAGACGACTATTCTTGGGTACAGACTTCATAAAAAGATTCAACAGGGAATAGAGCTGTGTGTTGTTCAAACAAAAATTCTAAACTCTGTTTTGTGACAGTACTTTGGAAAACAGTAAAACATCCTTTCGTTCGTCGTACATCGTATGAATAGAAAACCATAAAGATTATTAAAGATCACACTCTCCTGTACCGTTACTTACAACACCGTTTTTATTGTACGTTAAATAGATTGTATATAAATGACCCCAATTAAATTTTCATAAGCTTACAAACCGCCTCTCTCATTAATGAATAACGAATATAATTTTCAGTCTACAAAATCAAGAAATTATTCGCAATCCCCAAAAACAACCACCCCTCAATAAACAAAGCGAGAGAGCTTGAAAATCCAAAGTTTCCAACAGGAAAAGCCTCAAACGAACACTGTCCGCCCTAACCGCCTTAATTGCTTAATCGTGGGCGGGCTTAATTGCCCACTGACCGGCCACTTAAAGCCCGACAATCCTCGACGATTCCCGGCAATTTCCGACAACTTCCGACAAGTTTAAGCGTCAGTAATTACAAGGCGAGATGTTTAATTACGCTCCAACGCCCGGACAGTCGGGAATTAATTAACATCCAGCAGGAAAAGGGAGGGTAGCAAGGAATTTTAAAGTACAAAGTGAGGCAGACGATGTAATATCAAAAGAAAAGTTGGAACTGGATTTCCTCAGAGAAGTCCTAACTTAAAGAAAGACAAGACAAACACGAATTACGGGTAAGTAGTTTAATGTGCTTAGCAATTCAGATCGCAGTTTAAGTGGCATTTATAGGTACGTGTTATATTATGTTATATAGTCTTCTCAGTGGTTTTTATAACTAGTTGCTGAAGAAACGAAGGTGTAAAAATGTTAATTAAGTAAGTCTAGTTGGTACCTAATATAATATCTTGTTTGATTTGATTAATATTGCAATTTATAAAAAAATTGTCTCATACATTTTCTTATTGCGTGCTGTGTTACTTTTTACTACAACCGTGTATGTAGTAGGTATGTAGTTATGTTGTTTCAACATCAGACAAATCTAATTTAAGTGAAATCAGAAAGTAATCCCGTTTACTGAGAAACATCTAATTCAATATCAATCAGCGGTCCGTTTCAATTACATCTCGGCGAACGAGAGAATGAAATTAAAAGAAAAACGGAAGCTAACAAGTCTCGATTACAAATTAAACAGGCGAGTGTCAGCAGCGACCTGCGCTGATTTAAGGAGATGAGAAAAAATCTAATTACAACAAGACTTTCCGCAGCCGCTCTTTAATTGAGAACTTTTACCACCCTCCCTCGCTTCCCCTCCCTTGCCCCCGCCTCCGCCTGTTTGCATTTCTACCCTAATTGTGCCCCGGCGTCGATTACATTTTTTCAACATTTTTTAATTTCGATAGAGCTTTTAATTTTCTTCGCATTCGCCTTTTCTTTTATACAACGCGCTTCGTCTTTCCGCTCGCCGGGAGATATTTCTCACCGCCATTATACGGACCGTAATAAGATTTTCCTTCATTATGTTTAATCTCCCGATTAATTCAAATGTTAATCTCCTTCTTTCACGTCGCTTTTTACGGCTGAAACGATACCGTAGCGAAAGAGCGAGGCGTCGCAATCGTCCACGGGTTTCGGGCGCTACGTTTCAAAATAATTAAGAAACGTGACTCTTGACGATGCCGATTTTGTGTTTGTGGAGCTCGGGAGTCTCTAGGGAAAGCGAGAGATCGGGTGGACCGATTAGATCGTCAATAATTTAATTCGCAACAAATTCAAAACGCCGGCCGGCCTTAGATAGTTGCGTCGGAACGTGTCCGGAACGCCAATGGCGAATGTAGGAGTCGGCAAATTGAAAACACCTCCGGCGCGGCTGTAAACACGTCACGTGATTTAGGTTTTAATCAAGTAGGGACGCGCCGCCCCGCTGTAATTGTGACAAATCCTCTGTTTGTCCGAGAGAACTTTTAACTCGGCGGCGGAACGGGGCCGTAACGGCCTCTCGCACGTGCCCCGGCGCGGGGGAGACGGTTTTTTGTCGACACATGTGCTCCCTTCCGCTCGCCCCGACCGGTGCCTTGATTAATTTTTAATATTTTTTCTTCCAGTTCACGTACGCAATTTTCACTTTACCGCTTAGAAGGCACACTTTTGTTAGGCCCGGTGTCGAAGGAGCAACGTCACGTGCTCGCAGTAAATTCATTGACTCCTCGTCCTGGGCTGAAGTAACGGCAGATTTCGCTGCACAAACTTTTTAGCGCTAATATGCCACAATTGTTAATGCAACGTTTATGTCGCCCGCGCTACACCTACATAACTCATTAGTGAATTAGCAACAGCAACAATTGTGTCGGTAATAAAGCCAATGAATATCTAACGTTCCAGACGTGATTTGGCCTTTGTTACCCACTCAGATTTTTACTACTATGAGTACAAGCGTGTGACTAGTTCAAGATGTTTACCTACTTCTTACAAGCCTCTGCAAGGAAATGTTTACAGTTAAGGCCGATGTTAGTCAAAGTTTCCAGTTAATACGGTATAATGGTAAAATGTATGCGTTAAGGACTGTCTCATCTGTGTAAGAATGCTAACTATTCTATGCTAGCAGTAATCTGTCGCAATTATCGCGTGGCGCATATCCCGATTAGACGCGGCGCGACGGCAATTAGGTCGGCGGACACACGCGTTAACCTGCGCAATGAGGATACGCCTAAACGCTCATTGTGCCAAACGGCCACTCTAATATGCCGTGTGCACGTATTAATAACGGCTACTAATGGAAAAAACCTCTAACCAACATCAACGGTCAGCATTCGACGTAACTCCCCTATTTATAAATCACATCCGCGCTCCTTGTAAATTCGCCTTCTCAAACCACCCTCTCGCCGGAGTTCAAAGAGTGCGCCGGCCGGGGCAATGTCCAAATTATAAATTCGCATTAGAACGGACGCGCACGGTTCGTTTACCATTTCATTTTGGTTCAATATCGCCACTCTACTTTGTTCCACACACACCCTTCCTCCCCATCTCCGCCCGCGCCTTAAGACGCCGGGAAATATCTGCGTTTTAAGCTATATTTCTTTCATCCCTCATTTTTGCAGTTCGTAGCAATCTGAAATCCAACACGTCCCCCGCAGGGGTCCCCCTCATCTTGGGTGGCACCCCCCTACGTATTCTTGTACCCGGATAAAAAAAGCGATATCTATTTATAAAATGTACGCACGCGTGTACGTACCGTGTGTGGACGCGGATTAGCCTATGTGTGAGTCCGCGCCTGTGTGCGCTCCCGCTCATTTGCAAACCGTCTCCTGAGATAACGTCCTCCAGTCGGTTATCCCGCTCTTATTGCCTCCTCCTTTCCTTGATTGCTGCGTATGTGGAAAAGTTTTGAGCTCCTTCACTGATGGAAATTGATTATGTCACGAAAACGAAAAAAGTTATAATACCTTTTTTCTCGTTGCCTCCTGTTGCTGAGAAAAGGAGTCGAGATAAAATTACATCATAAAAAATATGAAGTTGTCCAGCGTCTAGTAACTTAATTCAATTGAGCGGACGAGAGAAGATTAATCTTTTAAAATTTAGAAAGAAAGGAACGTAAACAAATGGGGAGTGGGGAAGAAACTATTCTAAATAAGTAAAGTGAGGCGGCGGGCGGCGGCGGCGCTTGAGCGTCGCTGCCAGCGCTCACGTATGAACGTAATTATAAAAATTGAAGGCAACTTGAGGCCCACTCCTTAGATCTCTCCCTCGCTCCCGCGGCGTCGTGCATTTTTTCGTACATATTAAACTCCCCGCTTCCCGTCGCCTTCGCCCCGCGACTCCTCTTTTTAATCGATTTTCCCGACACAAGGGGTGAGTCCTCTGGGGTGAATGTAATTTTTTATGCGTTTTTTCCATCGGAGGAGACCGTCGCCGGAGGTGCCATTACGCCACGGCTTGTTGAGAATATTTTAATTATAAGACATTAGCGCGTTTTATGATAGCACTCCCGCCCGAGTTTATAAATGATCGAGAGCCGAAGTAATTAAATATTTGAATGCGGTGAGATTTCTGCAGGGAGCTGGAAGGAAGTCGAGATAATGGACGTTCCACGCCGCTCGCGCGTTAATGCGTTGGATATAAAATTCGATGAAATTATTGTTTAATGGCCGATGAAATTGCTTGGAACCTGCTGTGATTGCCCGGTGTTTTCTTTTTGAACTTTATTTTATTTGGTTACTTAACACTCGAACGCTGACCCGCTTTAAACACGTAGTCTGGCAAGTTGTTACTTTAATATAGCTTTACAAAAGTTAGTTAAAGTTAGCCATCGGAATCAATTTGTTCCGAGCTCGTCGGCGGAAATGCACATTTGTCGCGTTCGCTTCAGTAGCTGCTGTCGGCTGCGCTTACTGAAAACTAATCGTTTATTTGAGCCCTCGCCTTGAAAGCCTTGATTGATGACGTTTGCCCATCGGTCGCCGCCCACCACAGATTATCTATTAAGATTGTGTGTCACAATGTTTGCCCGCCTTTAAACATCACTTTAGAATGATGAGATAATTTTCTCAATCTATTTTTATACATTCTTGTCTGGAAGTCTTGAAGACAGAAGTCATAAAGAAAGACCCATGGTCGATAGATATGATAGATATGCGCCATACGAGTCGTCAAGATAAGGATGGGTCTAGACAAGGTCAATCCTTATGTATGTATTTTGTAGTTTATTATCACAGTCAAACAATCTATATTTAAACTACACTAATTTATTACCAATATCGCTCGACTACAATGTGTGTTAGTGACTATTATACAAATTGCTAATTCAAGCACTCAACTGCGACTATCATATGATCATCATATGACTGCCATGTTTAATTTTCATGTGATGTTTTATTGACAATTTATATTCACAACTACAGCACGAGATATGATATACAAATAATTTATTATGATCAGTTAATATTAGTAACAGATGATTTAAATATAGCTGTGGGTTTATTTCCATTTGTCTGGAAATTTTCCTGTCGTGAAAAACGCCTTTTTACGTCATTTGGATAAATAATTGATTATATTGTTATTTATAGGTAGAGTCGCCTGCGGTACTGTTGACGTATCTATTTATGTCTGGGTGTGAGTTTTTGTGTCTGATTTTAGAAGGACAGCGGTGGTAGGTACCACGTAAGTAGATACCGAGAAAGTTCCCGGGCGAACTTTGTAAGCTCAATCACCTACAACTTAATTTAAGAAAAAACTGAATAAGTATCTTCGATCCTGACATCAATTTAAAATAAAAGTTCCTATATAAATGATTAAAGAGTCACCCACTCTAAGTTCAAAATGCACAGGAGCCGTTCTTAGCCGTTAGTCTAATTGCTGAAGCCGACACTGACAGTGATGCCGTACTGTCGACCGTCCGACAGCGCTTGCGGAACGCCCGATAATGGAAACACTACGAGATTGATTCCCTGATAAATATTCCCGCTTTCGATCTAGCTCAGTTTAATAAGTGGGTGTCAGCTTCGCTGACTTAAGTACTGACAGAGCTTTTCTTCTTGTACCAAGGTGACATCAGATCGCTGGCTCATTAGCTTCTTTTAATAACAAACCACAACTCGTTTTATTGCGTCAACTTGGCCTGTCTCGCTTTCGTGCTTAGATTTTGCAGCGACTTTCATTGCAACGACGCAAATGATCAGTAAACTTAGTCACCGGGGTCAGACCCTCGAGACCCCTTTGACGGTTCCCAGCACTTGTTTGGCGATCTACTTTAATTACCATCCATCACACTGACGCTGACGTCTCGTATCGTTTGCATCTCGCATCGAACTGCCTCTTAACGGGCGGCTACTGTATAGGGATACGCCACAGATAGTTCACTCTAACTAGGTACAACATTGTTAGTCAGTATTTTGAATATTTGGATAGTTGTTTGTGATTGGCCAGTTTTTTCATAGTAGGTATTTTTACGTACAGCAACAGTGCTCGGTTCACATTATTTTATCTTTACTCGAACTACCCCAAATAGAATAGATACTGTACTTTTATTGATAACAATAAATAGAATAGAAATTATAAATAAAACCTAACTTCAGTGGTAATAAATTATGCAGCCAATTCATTACGTTTACGCGTAAATGTTAGGGCACTAAATAAATAAATGAAAAATAAAATCAACCACCATTCCCATAAATGGCCTGATGTTAGTTGACATTCAATGGTCGAATCAAAGCACCAACGCAAACGGTGAAAACCCTAATAAACGCAACTGCATAATGCGTCCGCGTCCGCGATCTTGCGTCCCTGCGCCAATAATAGGTTCCTTAATGAGATGTAAATGAGCGAACAAGTAGCTGAGACCGTCCGCGTTATAATAACGCGTAACGACCTACAAGTCCGGATTAAGAAGCCCTTTGACTTAAACCTAGCATCCGATGCATTGACCAAACCGAGAACGCAATTCATTTTTAACTATCAACCCTATCTAGTTTATAATAGAGTTTGAATTACGATGTGAATGTCGAGTCATTAGGTGCGATGTGTGACCGTGTTAGCAGCACAATAGTGTGGCTATTTTGAAACTAATTGGCAGAAAGGGTTGCGAATTAACGTCACGGCCGAGGCGTGTCGTGGCAGCGGCTTTGTGCCTCCAACGCTTGATAAATAGTTTACCAGTTTCAATTATACCTCCATTCGTATAAGGCTCGTGATTTTAGTTAGTTGTCAAATCCTGCTTAGATAGCATATCTACGTTCTTAGGAAATTTGTACACTGCCTGAAGAAACCTAATAGTGCTTATTGAATAACAGAATGATTTTATTCTTATCACACTTAAAAAATTAATTATTTTTTAATTAAAATAATAACATACATACAAAAACAACATATACATACGTACAACCAGACCTTATTAGTGATCGTTTAGTTAGAAACTACGACTCCTTTTTGGTTTGAACAACGTTCATTAGTGTACACATTGTTGGATATCAACGTATGGCACTCGAAGCCTAAGGTCTCATTACACGAACACGATCGTTCAATCAACCGAACGATTGTTGAGAGATCGAAAGCTACGCTCCGTTTCGCACAATATTATTCAAGCAAATTCCCGCATACGATTAAATTGGCTAGATACACCTATTGATCACGTGTCCGACAAAACCATATAGGTACTGATTCGATTACCTTTAAAATACTCTATTGAAGTCTACGAGGTTTTAAATGTTAACGTTAAAGATACAAATTAGTGCAAATTAAATGCTGTACCTATTTTCTTCGCCTTCTGGCTATTTTAAGCCTCGACGACACTACGGAATTTTTCAATACCAGCTTATTAAGTTTCTTAAAAATAAAATACCTACTTGTTTTATCGCACCCCAGACCTACAATTTCCATAGCGAAATTATAGAAACAGTACACTTCAAAGTAAGCAGAGTTACTACAACAAGATATTTCATTATTCTCCGGTTTTGCCCTATTCTTTTTGAGTCCAGCCCAGTCCAGAACTGGCTCCAAGAGGCATGTATTATGCATTCGCGAATATAAGGCGCATAAAGCGTCCGAATCAATTACAGTGCGCGCTCGTTAGAAACGCATCACGCATGTACAATGTCCCGATCGCGATGTACGCAAACACTGTTTATCGGCAGAGAAAACAATGGTGAACCAGTACCACCCAAATTGGGAACGATAGGTAGTTACTTGCGCGTGATTGAGGGCGATTGTGTGTTTTACTTCTCACTTTTTACTGTACTGTTGATACATAACAAGTGCAGTGGTAATTGAATCTCAAATTAAACTCGCGTCCAGACTAGATCGAAGTACTCGGAGTGCACTATTCGCATAATGGAAGATTTTGCAATGCTCGGTAAATCTTAATATATATAAATTACGTGTCACAGTGTTTGTCCGCGATGGACTCCTAAACTACTTAACCGATTTTAACCA
>DWQK01003854.1:0-11070 GCA_018231225.1 Noctuana stator
AGTTCATTATATTTGCTGTTGTATGACGTCACACCAGTAATGTAATATTAAACGGAGAAAGTGTGTGTACGTACTGCAGGAATATGTTTCAAAAAGTTGAGGTAGCTGAGCTGGTGATTAGCTACCAGTAACTATGGTCTAGGGTCCTGGTTTCGGGAATTTCCGAACATGAGGGCACCGTATCTTTGGATGTCTGTATTCAACCTTAAATAAGACTGAAGTCTCTTAATTGAGGTCTGTAAATGCATGAATACCTAATTGGGGTGAGCAATGTGCATTTCTGATTTGAAAGATAGCGTTTTGATATATGCTCTGCCGAATGGTATCACCGCCACGCCTATTTAACTACGAAACAGTCTTATGTCCTGTGAGTTTTTTTTTAATATTTAATGTTAGTATACTTCGTATAAGTTAAGTCATTACAGTTCTGAGACACTTAGATAATACGATCGGTTATGTTTTATTTTTTACTTTCACTAGAGTTTTGCTATAAACAAACAAGAAATACTTCGCTTTTCAAACATTTCTATTACTGACTTAAATCAAAGAATTCAAAGACCTTAAATTTAGTGAATTAAGTAGGTTTTAACTTTACAAATAATCAACTCTTGATTCTTTCATAAAAACAGCCGGCAAAAATGCCGTACAATTAACATTTTAATACGGTTTTAACGGTGAACACTTAATTAATGTCATCATCAAGTGCCATACTTTACGTGACTAAACGATTTACAACGTTTCACAGATTGGTCACATTCCTACGAAATCGTTTTAAAATAGTGCACGAACTTAAAATTACTTTTACAGTTTTCGGCCGCGACACGACTTAATTAAACGGCTTATAATATAAATTTAGAAAAATATAAAAGCTCTTAAAAATTTATATAATAGAACACCCATGGGTGTTTATAAGATTAAATTATCTACTATCGTAATTTATAGCCGAAGGTAGTCTTTCAGATTATGTATATACGTACAAAGATAAATATTGAAAATGTTATTCGTAGCAGGTTGCCTGCAGGTACTAAAGGAATAGTACAGACAGACTATTTAATCATTAAATCAATCACGACTAACGACATAACATAATGGAAATGACATAACTATGGTAAATCATACAGACACGAACACAAACGCACGCTTGGTGTATATCTCGTTGGTCTATCTTTTTTCGGTTTTTTTTTAATTCTCATATTTTCTTAATCTTCATCTTCAATTTTAAAAGAAATACTGATCAAAAAGTATGAACGAGCATATGTGGGCGGAACCACGGGTCAGGGTTAGTTATTGTATAAAGGCCACATTTCTGGGGCGAATGACGTAATGTTGTGTCTATAAGTAAATATTATAAGTAGTACAAATAGTCCTTTTGTTGTTGTATATCAGCGACATCATTAATCTTGGGAAACGTAAAGTGGTCGTTCGTGTTCCGTAAATGAGGTCATAGGCATTGTAAAATTTTGGCTGATTTGCATTCGATTTGCAGGAAAGGTGAACAACAACATATTAATGACCGGTTAAGTGTTCAACAAACGGTAAAATAAATAAATAAATCTTTAGATAATGTTAAATAGAAATTAGGTACAGATAGTTGATGACTATTTTTAAAATTTACAGTTTCTATAAAATGTTCTGTAGAGACGGCAAAAAAATGTCCAAATTATTTATTCGCTCAAATATGAGTTATACCTATAAATGTTGTAATAAAATGTAGTTTGTAGGTATTTAATAAAAAACCATAATTATTTACTTTTTCACTTACATATCAAAATATTAAAAATATTTGCAAGCGCTTAAGTATTACTTCATAAGCCATTATCAATATAATAATTATGGTTAGAAATTGTTCCTAAAACTGAAGTAATGATATGAATCATGGACGTTCGCGTTCTTATAGCATTTTCTTCTCAATAATTGAAAAACTTAAGTACGTATATTGCCCTTAACAATACGAATCCAATTGAATTTTTAAAAATGTAGCAAAAAAATAACAATGACTGCTTCTTAGCAAGTGTTGCTTGAAGTACTTACTTACAGCACGACAAAAAGTTTTCGTCGCTTATATTGACAAGAACGTGCCGATTTTACCCTGCCCCATAACATATCATGTAAGATAATCAACTAATCACATAACGGATACACGATTTGACTTTAAATTTTAACTAAGCTTTAAACATTAAAGAAGTTATAACATAACGTTTTTCATGGGAATAGCTTCATATCAAAATAGATTTGACTGGTGACTTGGTAATAAGAAACAAGCCTAAAAGAACAAGCCTGTTGGGTATAATAATGATTGCAATAAACACTTGCAATAGGTGAAGTTAATGCTATAAAAAGCAATTGCTTTTCAAGTAATAGAGTCCTTGAAAATTATAACTATTATATCATATTCCACGTATCATCTCGGCTGGTTTATCGTTCATTTGTTTCTCAAACTTTGCTTACACACTACCGCTTGTAAACATAATGCGTGACTCATTGTAAAAAGTTAGTCTTTTTTCATATTAATTTTATTTTTAAGTATAAAAATAGGTTTTCCTTTATTTTGCACATAACAAGTTTTTAGTTAGCTCAGTCCTGTGTTACCAACCACGGAAACGTTTTGGTGTGACCATAATGGATTTTGATAGAGTCGTTTTATACTTAATACGTACGTGAGAAACATGCACTGGCAACCTTTAATATGTATAATAAATACGAATAATAATAATAATAATTGAAAAAACGTTTTTTAAGAAAATTTCTAATATAGCCAAATAATAGTAATCAGTCTTTCAAATATAGTGCATATTAAAATGCAAAACTTAGCTGAATGTAGTTGTCTGTATCTTGATAATTTGTTCAGCATAAAAATTAAGCTCTTAAAAATATTATTGGAAAAATCTGGC
Organism: Noctuana stator; assembly: GCA_018231225.1. Taxonomy (NCBI): domain Eukaryota; kingdom Metazoa; phylum Arthropoda; class Insecta; order Lepidoptera; family Hesperiidae; genus Noctuana; species Noctuana stator. The sequence goes on from DWQK01003854.1 coordinate 2,892, forward strand.
TGAGAAATCTTGATTAAAATATTCTCGCCTTTAAATTCAAAAGCAGAAATGGACCTATTCACTGGCGAAGTTGCTAAAGATATTTCCGTGACAGTTTCTTCCCAACTTCCTTTCATTTCAGCCAAGTCTTGGAACTTCGTAATATAACAATGACTCTAAAAAACCTGTAGCCTCCACTTAAATTAGCGAACTGTTCGGGTCAGCTCGTAAATTAATTCAAACAATGCCGTCGACTTTTCTGTTCAAAAGTTCTCTTTTTTCCGCGAATTTCACGATTTACGATACGTGGATAGACGGACGGAGCAATAAAAATAATTAGACGTTTTAAAAGGCCATGAACGGTGCCTGCGGAATCCAAATTTATTTCATAAACGAAATACAAAGCTGAGAATTATACAATACAGACGTTAAACAATAAATTAAGAACGTGCAAACAATACATAGTAAATGGGTCACAGGTTGAGTTTTGAGAACTGTGATTCGGAGATTATTGTATGTGGTTTCATATTGTTTATTGACAACATTATCATGAACAATATACATAAAAAACTATATATTTTAGGAACCCGAACAATTCAATCTATGTAAACATAAAAATTGTAAGTTATCGCTATAGACATTTGAGAAAAACTATTATTGAGAATCATTATTAATGTAATTAGATCCCAAAACAATTATTTTTAGATTTTTTGCTTGTATGTGTATTCAATTATGAGTTGTGGTAAGCTTAACTTAACATTAAGTGTTTGTTTTATTTTAAACGTATCGATTAATGAAAAAGTAAGAAGTCAATTTAAAGAATCACATCAAACATGTATTGAATTAAAAAATGCTATTAAAACTACTGTTCAGCTGAAACTTGATTATTTTATTCAAGCTGTAAAAAGTCGTTTTTCACGCGGTCGAGGTCGCGGGCATACACATGTTTATTAATATTGAAAGATTCAAAATGTGGAATGAAACTGGAAAAATATAAGAATGTAACATTGTCTCATCTCTAAAGAATTACATAGCTCCAATGACAAAGCGAATCTCATAATTAATAAATAAATTTTGTATTTATGTATATAAATCCGTGATTAAGTATTATACGGATTGATTTAACATATAAATGACAACATGGCTTTATACGCGTGCCTCAACGGTCTGGGACGACTTAAATCCTATTATATACGTTGGATTAAAATATATTTAAATAATATTTGCGATTCCGAGGATGACTTCATATTTATAGATAATTTATAGATAGATAAATAGATATATCAGGTGACTTAGTACGAGTTCTGACAGTTTAGAAAAACATGATCGAGCTAACCTATAGAGAAACTCAAAACCGAATTGCGTATATCGTAAACTTTAAAAACTTGTTTTAGGGTTTCTGTATATAAAAAAATGCAGTTTATCTTCTTATTGTTTGAAGTCGGTTGAAAACTATTTTTACAGTTTTAACTGGTTTAAAATTCTTTTCAAGATGTGTAGGGAAGCTGCTATCTCTTAGATCTATCATGTTTCTACACATTGTTATGAGCATAAGGTATTGTAAATTTTTTATATGGGCAAATTGCTAATTTGCGCACCCCTAGGTCGTAAGCTTAAATTTTGCGTGCACCTGGCTGTGACTTGTAACGTATGCAGTCGACCAAAGTTAATATGCAACAAACCGGATTGGCTGGTTGAAAGCAGGAAGGTAGAGGATCGTCATTCCAATATTTGAATATAACTTTTTTAAACTTTAAGTTAGTGCCAATAGGTGGTACTTAGTACGTAAGTAAATACTCGTACATATTCTCAACATACTGATTATTTTATGGATACACTACTTACCTACCTATTTTATATCACAAATTTTATGTACGCCGTGAATATGTATACCTAAAATTCGGAGAATTTTTCTTTTGTTCAGAAGTTATGTGATGGAATTACCTGAAACAAAAAAAGTGAAATATTCATAAATAATAACGTATTAGAGGTAATAGGTAGAAGAGCTCGTAAACAGACTATGAAAATACATTAAATAAATTTCAATATTTAGCTATTACGTTGACATTGGCTAAAGTAATTTTTGATGATTTTGATATTTTTGATGATATTGATGATTCTCATGTACTTATCTGTTGCCACGCCGCTACTAATAAATCCTAGATACTTATACATACTACGTAAATTAAACAATATACAGTTATAGTAGGTAGTTTATTTTGAATTCTGAAGATAGAGTCAAACTTGGCTCTATATAAAATATACTGATTTTATATTACCCTATGCAAATATCCATCTAAACAATATTTAAATGCAGTGTTGACCCACCGGCCGGTATCATAACACCTACACTATGATATCGTTTGCGTAACAGTACGCCATTCATGATTTCGCTCAACCGTACAATGCGCCACAGACGTACATCATCTTAAGGAATCTGCATTTAACTTTCAACTTTATTCCCGCGACAAGAAGCTTAAGTTTCCCTGTGACTAAAGTTGTGTTTAAGCGTACAATGTTCAAAAACTTAAGTTGCTTTTATTAGCGCAATCCATTTTAGTCTTTAAATATTACAGTAAAGGTCTAAAGTCCCGTAAACTTCAACATGGTTTCGCCTTACATTTCCGCAATGACCGGTAGACAGAATCAAATGCAAATACACAAATTCTAATTCACTTCCGGGATAAATTTAAACTATGTGTGAAATCGGTTTAATGTCAATATAAAGCAAACTAAATAAATAAAATATGTGGTTTATATTCGTGACGGAAATAGCGCATAAGCGTAAAATAACCGTTTGTAACTTGTAAGATTTTGTCGCAAAACAATGTAATGTAAAAAAATTTAATGGGTTTCAAATAGACATGACCTGAATAACTCAAAATAATTTAATAATATTTAACGTATCAGGGACTACATTTGTGCTGGTTACAAGACACGGTGATGACGTAATTGGATCGCATTTTGCAACTGTTTATTGCATTGAATTGAATTTTCGATTTTTTTTGTTTGACATTTAGCCATATCGAAACACTTTCTTTTCTGCCCTCGAAAGCTCTATTTAAACTGTTAATCTTGTATGAGTACAATGGAATACAAAATTATTTGTGAATTTGTGTTTTTTTAATATAATATCACTAAACAAAAACTTATAACTTCTAGAAATTATAAATAGGAATAAAAACGCAAAGTCGTATCCGCTGTTTTACTTTTATATTTTATGTCATTTATTTCTCATTTATGTGAAAAATTTGTATCTGAACCTAACGTAAAATAGTATGAAGTAGTAAGGCATAAAGAGATCATTGGTTATAAAAGTTTATTTTAAAACTATTCTCAAGGCGACTGTACATAAGGTCGACCAAAGAATTTTGGAGCGATTTTTGAAAGTGACATTTTAAATATATCCGCAACCTGTGCATAGGGTAAAGATTAATTGCCCCGTTTTACTTGCAGATAAACCATTAATGGTTGCACAAGTTCATGTTAACCTCATTCTTGTATTCAATTTACCAGCTTACCTTATGAATACAATTTTTATGACATTTAAATAATGATTAAATTGAGTAATTAAATTTTGATATTAAAAAAATAATGGATAAAAGCGTTTTTTTTACTTCGACTTGACTTTGACAATGGAATTCTAATAAACTTTATTGATTTTCTATATTTAATGATAATTATAATATAATAGATGATTTCTATGAAGAAACTAAACAAGCAGCCAATGAGCTAGCCTCACATGACCGATATAACTCACCACCGAAAGCTATTAAGATCGCTACATGTAATTGCGATTATGATTTTAACGGTTATTGTATGCCATATACCTACCTGGAACCATTATTGCACACTTCTCGTTTTAAATACATCTTCAACATAGTATAGGATTCAGAATCTAGAGAGGGAATATAACCCTGCTAACTGTTAAGTATAGCTTTTATAAATTTTATCATTTACCAATCACATACTCAATGTCTCCAGGGTCTCCGCTTAAATATTGGTGAATTCAGGCCATGGTCCACCATGAAGGTCAAGTGCGAGTTGGTCAACTCACATACCTTTAAAAACTTTTATGAAGAACTCTCAGTCATGCACAAGACAAAACTCATGTGAAAAGTTATATTTACAAGTTTTACTTGTAAATTTTTTAGTTCACTATATTTTAAGACATAATCAGATGTTATTATAGCAAAACTTGGAATACCATCTACTCAGATACTGCAGCATTGGTTTAAGCAGGCTATCAGATAAAATTCACTGGTATATAGACATTGCCCAACGGTGCTTTGTTCGTAAGTACAGTTACGAAGAGTTATCGAGCTATTGTGCAGAAAGTTAACACTGGCAGAATATAGGTCGCAGGTGAAATATATAAAAGATTATAGATAGTAATCACTAAGTGTTACCTCCTAATGACATCTTCAAAAATAATACTGATAATAATCTTTTTTTTCCCGTGGTATTTGTAATTTTTAAGCACAAATGCAACGTATAAATATGATTAAGTCATCGAAGACACTGCTAACAGAATTTACATTATATTTCATACTAGCTGTGTCCCACGGTTTCACCCGCGTAATGTTTAATAGCCTATAATCTTCCACATTAATGTAGCTATCATACACCAAAAGAATTTTTCAAATCCAACTTGTAGTTCCAGAGTTTAGTGCGCTCAAATAAACAAACAAAAACACTCACCAGCTTTACTCGTATTATATTAGTGTTGGTTTCTGTAAATCGTTTATAAAGACAACGTGAAGCTTATAGAAGAAAGTCATTATAATCCAAATTGCCTTTGTTAGCGCGTTTTATTGCATTGATAAGATATCAGCGCGGCTGTGTTATAGTAACGTTGTTCTTGTTTAAAGTACTTTTAATATAAGAATGTCTTATTTGGTTGTAATGAGGGCAAATATACACTGAATCTGTGTCTTTCGTATCACACAGAACTCAGATTTAAAAGTCTTTTTAAAAGGCTGTTTTGATAAAAACGTAGAGAAATTAAATGCACACTCGCAGCATTGTTTAATCTGTCTTTATTACTATTTCGTGTGGCGTGTGACTTGTAGGCTTACAATGCCCATAACACCAATAATAGAGACCCTAATTGAATCTCTTTTAAGATTTTGCATAATTAAAATTATTTTGGAAAAGAAGCACAGAATGATAAAATTTAGGTAACCTATATATATATGTACAATATGTGTTACAAATCCGTTAAAGTGTAATGGTTACATATCATTCGCTAATAGATGGCGCTGATTGACGCTAAAAGCCATAGAATTTATTTATATATATCAAACGTTCTTAATATCAGATATCTGTGTTTATATGTTGGTTAAACACAGTTTTTATGAATAACCATTGATATATGTACTTATTTGTTTATATAAGAATGTTGCAGTGCTTTTGAAATGAATATCGATCCAATTTCGATCCAAGGACGGTCGCAATTTTTACTTATTGTATGTAGTGACTAATAACAAAACTTATAACACTGAACTGAACCGGTATACCTACGTGATAACGAGATTGATAACAAAATCGATTTTCCCGCAAAGTGCGTGGTATGACCTCACTGGAAAAAGCCTTGCAATTGCTTTTTTACTTTAGTTTAGTTTAGTTACCTTTGTAGTATATAAATATGATTTTTATATATTTTAAGTGCTAAGTTAGTACCTAATATGCATATTATTAATGCGAGCGCCTTCACACCCAACACCCAGGGTGGACTTGTAGATTATGTCATTAGGTATTAAATATGTCTTGTACCCCCTTTACATTATGATGCGATGTACATTCAAATTCAATAGATACTAGTTGTTATACGTCATCTCCGAAAAAAACCTTTTTTTTTATGACGGAGAGAAACCTTTAAAAAGTACCCTGCACCAGCAAGTGGTACCGGGTTATGTGGGATATTTACCTCACCAAAAACCCCTCGGTGGCCTACTTCAGCGGATTGGGGGAGGACTCCGGGATCTCTCGGGGCACGTCTCGGGTCCTGAATTGACCCAAGAAACTAAATGGGACTGACGGAATGCGGCCACACATAGTCAATTCTACCCGCGGTTATTAGGTGGACGGTACCTAAGAAACATTTCTCTAATGGGGTAACGTTTTTTACAATGTAGTTTCAAGCATATCGTTAACTAGCATGTAGGACATAGCACTTATGAAGACGGCGATAATACCACTCTTGAGACACTCGTATGTCCTAATTGGAAGAAATGGTACTAATATTACTAACTGACCTTGAGTTCAGCGGTTAATGACTCTGATTGCTAAGCCGGTGGTAGTTGATGAATTTCTGATTTGTATTTTTTTGACTGTATTTTATTGGCTTGTATTTTCTGAGGCGGGAATCGAACTCTCGATCGGAACGGTTTGCCGAAATGCAACCGATGAGGTATAAATACTTGCTCACTGCACCGATACACAAATGAATAAATAATAAATAGTTCGTCGAATTACAATTGCCAAAATTAAGATAAATTCTTCATTGAACGGTTGAATGTCAGTTTCTTGTTTGTAAATACTATACAACCTTAGATTGTATCAATCAATAATCACAGACTAAACTATATTCGCTTCACACTCACAGCTCTACGCTGGCTATCAAGCCTATAACCTTCCTTAATAAATGTACTAGCTTACGCTAAAAGAATTTTGCAAATTGGTCCAGTAGTTTCGAGATTAGCGCGTTCGAACAAACAATCTTTAGCTTTGTATTATTAGTATAGATATTAACTGAAATCTTAAAACTTGTGGGTTTGTTTGGATTTTTTTAAAGCATTTATTTTCATATGAACAGTAAACTTCCGGAGTACATATTTGATGGTAATAATTCCTATATTCTTGGGGCATGACAAATCTAAGCAATAAAGTTAAAGTACTACCGAGATTTTTCTAATGTGAAACATTGTAAGCTGCGTCATTGTGAACACAATTAGCCGGATATCTTCTGGTCTTATCTTCAAATTTAGGGTTGACAGTTATGGTTCCCGTGTACCACAAATCTCGGAAAACAGGGGAAAGAGAGGAATGTCGAGATAATGTATTAAATTAACCTGGTGTGGATTAAGCATTATTTACTAAAATCCTGAATTATCCGTTATAATATACTGAGATGTCTAGATACTCGTAAGCAACGTCTATTTTCTCTCTGGGTATACGAGTATATGTCACGCTTGACGTCCCTGGATGGACGGAGTGTTCGGCATGCCATCAGCAATAGGGGGCAGGACAGCCGCTGGTGGGGTCGCGGAAATGTGCGAAAGCGTTCCGGTGGCTTCATCTAAATGGTGAGGTGAAACACCATCAGGTTTTTAGTCGTTTGGCGTCCAACATAGCCTTTCGTTGGCTCCGTGGTGAAAAGTACCGAGTTTCCTGAAGAAAAATAAAAAATCCACAGAGATTGAACTTTAAAGAAGATTCTTGCTACCTAAACCAATAGGTTGGCACCTTAATAAAGGTGCCAACCCTACTAATCTAGTACTGATATCTGTTATCACGTTTGATCAATCTGAGGCCTACATTGCTCAAGTTGTTCTGTGCTTGATCGGATTCTCGGAATAATTTATTTTTAGATAAATTTGCTTATCTACCTCATACAGTGGCCTCAAAAGTAATTCCATTTGAGTACGCAATCAGTACCTACTGATTTAATAAGATTATAGAAGCACCTCGATAACGAAGACACCTCGCAAAGTGGGTCAGTTGAAGTGGTCAGGTCATCAGTAGTATTTCTAGGAAAAATTTGGGAAGTTCGAATGTACTACAGTTGCACCAAGAACTGTTATCGTCTAAGAAACTATGAACTCTGATTTATGTACTTAGAAGATAAAAAAATCAAATTTTTTTTTATTCATCATAAGGTACACGTCTACATTGGATGAACGTCATATAATACGGTACATTGGCTTTAGGCGCCCTTTTGTCTAAGGTAGGCCGGGAGAAAAAGCCGGCGGAAAAAGACTCTCGGCACTCCATAAAAATAAAGTGTATAAATTACAAGTTATTAACAAATGATGCACTATAGCTTAAGCCTTATAGTAAGCTTTATTATTTAACGAAATATTAACTATATTTAATGAAAAGCTAATAAAGTTCGCTTGAGGTACCACCTGCTCTCATAACACACCGTGAAGCAAGTTTTGTACCTCGGTTGGGGATGGTTGCTGCCGGACACACTATA
>DWQK01003855.1:0-11069 GCA_018231225.1 Noctuana stator
GTCGAGGTTTATGGTCATAAAATTATGAGCAGTTTCCATTACTGTCAACTACAGGATCGACAATGATTAAGGAGCTAACCACGTATTTGAGCACACCGACTGACGACCAGTGATTGGAGTGGTTACTTGGTGGAGAAGTAACGCATGGCTGGGGAGTGAGCTTCGATAGAGTCCTGTGTACCCACAGTATCAGCAGCGCTGTCGAGAGACTTCGAGGGTGAGCCGGTGGTGGCTTCGGTGCATGTGGGCGCGCGGCTATAAGTAAGAGGTGCGCACGCTGCGGCGAGGTTAGTCGCCGTTCGGCAGCGCGTCGCCAGCGGTGTCACCCCCCTCCGCTCCCCCGGTGCGTCTCACCCCCTCTTTACTTGGCGCATTCTGCCGTTCCTTCACGCACTCGCCTTTCTCACACGACCGGCGATCCTCGCTTGCGCAACCTAGTTCAAAACCGAAAGGTCGCCGCTATTGGCATTTACACGCTCTCTGACATTAACGTTGCATTTAAATGTGCGATGCAGCTTCCTCGTTGAGCTTCACTGTCGCAACTGTGTGTCGTTTGGGAAAGGCGCGTGTGCTGACGCGAGGTTTCTGTTGCAGCCAGCAGCCGGAGTAACCGGCCGTGCGCCCGTAGACGCACCACGCACGCACCGCGCGCTCCGATCGCTCCTCGCTCGCCATGGACGCAAGAGTTGCGCTGTAAGTACCTACCATTTGTATTAATATACAATAATAAATAGAAAACAAATAAAATCATCTAATAATCATCATCAAAATCAAGACGTATTTTTTCCCAGATTTACTTAATTGATATAAAAAAATCTACATAATAGGTACATAATGTATATAAGTTGATCTCCAATACTTATTTCGTAATAAAGTAGTAATTTTTACACAATCACTTTCTAATAGGCCATAATATAAAATGTGTTTATGTGACATCCGAACACATAACCGCCAAGAACCTGTCGGCAAGCATTGTCACTTTCATCGAGTGTTTGCATTGCATGATTCGTGAATAGCGCAGCTCGCGGTCGAGCTTTACGTAATGCTAGAAGTTATAGGGATAGGTACGACTGATACGAGTCATCTCATGTCGCGGCCGATACCGCGAAAATTTGATCTGATTTCTCGTGTGGAAATCAGGTGTCGATTGCTCAACAGCAGTCAACTGACATCACGAATGAGGGCGCGTATTTCTCAATGAAGACTGCGAAACATGGCTTTTAAAATATGCACGACTAAGCGCGATTATTGTTTCCCACACAGCCTCCGCTCCCCTTTGGATGGATGCACCGGAGAAACAAATGAGAGTTATCTGAGTCTTACTGAGTAAAATTTTCCTCGATATTTTCTTTTCATTTTGTCGGTTTTGCAGTTATATACTATATAATTTATTATTCGCCGCAAATTTGCGGCGTCATCCGTAATATATACTTTCTTCTGCGGGAAGCTTCGTATCGAATCGTCTAAGTAGTACTTTGCTCTCAACTTTATTGATTTTCTCAAGTGTTTAGTTTGAATTGTGATTTATAGATTAGATATATGTATCTAGTTTGACATAAACGATGTCTTTATTATCTCCGTATTTTCACCTCAGCTTCTAAATATAAAGCTCGTTTCTATTTCGTATCGGCGCGACATGTTGCAAAACATCCATTATTAATGAAAGGTATAATATAGATTGATAAGTCAAAAAGGTCGTGTCAAAAATTTAAAGTAGCAATCAAGAAAATCAGGTATGTAAGCATGAATACAGGATTGGTACATACTTGTAATGTAAATAAGTACAAGTTTATTTATTTTTAATGTAGGACATTGCAGTTTAAGTATTACTCTAGAAATGATCTAACAGTATATTGTCGAAACTCTCTCTGTAATTTTGCGACACAACGTGCTAAATAGTTAGCGTTAGAAAGACGTAAGCTAAAATGCAACGACAAACAAATAAAAATATTGAATATAATTGACGAAGGTGTGGCTCGAAATTTGTATTCAAATGTTAACCAAAATTTGTTGAGTTGAGTTTACCTTTGGAGTTTACTTGGATACCAAGAATGTTTAAGAATTGATTAATTTAGGATTTCGAATTATATAAAAAAAACGCGTACCTTTGAATTAAGTTAAAACCTTTTAACAGCGAAAACCAGTAGAGTGACCTTAGAGAACATGTTAAAATCAAAGCTTTATTTTATTTTTATCCGTTTTCCTCCATTCTCAGCCGAAACAGGCAGTTACCTCATGCCAAGTTCTGGTAAACAAGTATCTGTGACAAAGCAACACGATTATTTTTGTAAAATTTTAGATATCCATGTTTATTTGTTTTTATTTATTATGTTTCGCGTTTGATGTCTTAAAGATGTAAAATATATAGGCCTGCTTGCAACATTAAAATGACAATTAACTTTAATGTCTTTCGACTGTTAATTTAAACAGTTCATTCAAACTTAGTCAGTAGAATGCGGATATTAGGTACGAGTAGTCTTAAGTTTTCTCTTGCTGCCAGTTTTAATATAATATTTTATAGTTTCTAACTTCATACTTTAAAGTATGATGTCAAATCAATACCAACCAAATGTAAACTGCTTTTAGCTATAGCTAAGTATAGCTAAGAAATCTACCTTGACCTCTATTATAATTAATTAATCAATGACATACCGGTAAATGCAGATTTCTTAAATTTTTTAGGATTTTGACACCCTGGCCTATAGTGTCTGCAGACTGACCTCTGCCTGCTTAGGTATCATGCATTTAATAAAAACTGAATAAGAGGTATGCCGTGTCATACATATTTACTGAAACTTAATGTTAAATAACGATATAATTATAACAATAGTAATAATGATGATAATTATAATTTCAATAATAAAATCATTCGATTTCCTAACGAGGTAGTTACTCGTAATGTAACTAATAATATTTGACAGGCTCATGTGTTTCTTAATTATTGTATAACTTTCGCTACAAAAAGGAAATTTCGAATTTGTCATTGGTGCTACGTAATTTGGGTAACTCTTATTGGAATACAAAACAGCCTCGAAATTTCTCCGTCATGCAGATTTGTATGTTGGATCGTGCGGAATACTATACACAAAAAGAAAGTGACCATAGATTACATGGCACTTTAAAATACTGAACACATTTTGTTACGCGATGATCTGCATTTGTTAGTGCAATATATCGATCGATCAGAAAGTTACGTATTGGTGACGGAAAGCAATGTACGTATGCTCATCCAAATTAAAATCCTAATAATCTTCTGGGACAATAATTTTATAATTTTTTAAATAGGTACATGATTATCTCATCAACTTTCTAGTATGCAAACTATAACTAGTTTAAAATACTACAAATATTTATTAGCATAAAAAATTCTTAAATAGTATTTATTTTTATTGTAAAAAACGTTATGTAGGCGCTTTGTTTTTTATAATGTCTTACGATTTATGATCAAAGAACTTCATGTAACATTTGATGTCATTTTGGGCCATGATGCCGGTAATGGCGGCTGCTTGGTGTGGAGATGACCTTGATGCGCGTCTAGCACCTGGTTCATTGGACATGACCATGACTGGTAAATTTAACGTAAAATTTATCAGACAAAACTTACTTTTATTCTCATACACATTTTTAGGTGCTTACTATTTAAATCTAGTCTGTACCTACACAGTTTCATGCTCGTAAGTCCATTTGTTTAGTTTGAGCGTTTTATGTGAATCAGCCAGTGTTAGCGTTTAATTAAGTAGATATAACTAATTCCAAATCCAACTGCTATTACATCTTTCAAATTAAGTTTAGATATAAAATAGAAACATGCAGAAATCCACTAAAAATTCTTAGATTTCTTCCTAAGATTTCCCGGAACTTTTAAGATGAGTTCCGGTGCGGTTGTCGTTCAACCATCTCCGCTGGACATTCTTGTGTCATTAGCGAAACTCGTCTTCCACATGACCTTCACTTTCCCTTTTCATATGATTGTAACCGCTTCTATATCTTAGTCATCACATCCTTGCAACCGGATTCGGAATGAAAAAAATCACCATATAGAATTATACAAGCATAGCGATGATATTATATGATAATGATATTTGCATTCATTATTTATTCAACATAAAACTTGTTGTACCTACCTTACGCTAAATTTAACCATCGAAATCGATATGAACCTACCTAATGGAAAACTTACGGAATTACTTTATAATTAAATTAAATTACTAGTTTACAAAGTCGAAATATCGTAACTAATTACCCCGGAATCGTGTCAATTTTTTACCTGTTATCGTGATACGTCCACTATAATTTTTAAACTGTCCATTTTTAGGCGGATCCTTAACATAAACATTTCTTTCTAGTTTTACCTATGGTGAGGCATTACTTGTAATCTTAGGCACATGCTTGCAGCCAGGGTATGCTATCACTTTGTTGAGTCCAGTTATTGGTGTACATTGGCCTGATTTTTTACTGCTTTTGTCCGCTTGTTTTTATTGACTATTTATATAGCTAAACGTAACAAACTATAAAAAAAACTCATTCTGCTGTCTATTCTATTGTCAACTATTATATTGTTATTATGTTGAGGAGTTACTTTTATGTCACGTTTCACGTTTAAAAGTAGGTAATTTTATTTAATAATATAAATCATAATTTTTTTAAATCTATCATAAATAAAGTACCTACTGAATACCTCAAATTATGTACCTCTTTACAGCGTTTTTTGGAGTTAGTTTTAATGATAAAAGGTCTTAAGACACACACAATGTCCTAACTGTTGACGTGCATAATATGTTTTTACAGTTGTACAGATGCTAAAGAGAGAGAGAGAGAGAGAGTACTTATATCATAAATATCAAGAGATCTGCTTATTTTTAATTGTATGTAAATCCCAGGGCATTAGAGTTCATTTAAGCACTAAGAGGTAAGATCGATCGCTGCGCAGCTGTGTTGTGAGTTCATCTCCCAACTAGCGTTACGTCCATGGACCATCACTTTCGCCTTTCGCATATCAATGAATGTTAACTCACTTACAACTTACCGCTTTAGGGTTGGCATATACAAAATATTTTTAAAAGTTAACCTCATTTTAATGATGGAAATGCATAAGTATAACCGGGGATCAGAAAGACTATAAATGCGAATATAGAAAGTACAATACAGTAACAAAATAATTAAATATACATAATAATATATCTAATAACAATGACATGTACCTACGGGAAATGTTAATAGTGTTCTTTTTAACAAAGAAAATATAATTAAGTGTAAATTATAATATAAGGTGTATAAAGCTAAAATCATCAGACACACACGTTTTTAAGTAAATTTAAACCTTGCTTCTATGACAGAGGTGACTTGTAATATGAATGTAATTCTTAGTACTGGTGAATATTGTTCTTAATTTTCTCCGTAATTAATAATAATGCATTTTTTCCGGTAAATACCTAATGACGGTCTTTATTATGTCAGTACTCAGTGAACATTGAGTAACCATTAACATTAAATTAGTTGTATTTATAATTAATGATAAATTAATTATTTTCGATATCAAGAGGGACAAAACATAATTATTTGGTACCTAAGCTTATGCAAACAACAAGAATACAAAATAACGCGTGGGAAGAAGTAGCGATACACGCGATTCTTCGTAGAAAAGTGTTGCAATTAATCATTATGCTTGTATAACGGCACCTCGTTGCTTATTTAAATGTGAATTTACCGAAATATCAACGATATTCGTGATTAATAATACCAAATCATGTGTTTGCTTAATGCAGGCGGTGGCATAATAGGGTAGAGTTCGACAGGCCACAACGGATGGAAGCTTTCGTGTGTCCACCGTCGAATATCTCGCGTTGGAGCAATCAAGTTTGATTCTTTGCACTTTCTACATCTAGCGGAGCGATATGTCAAGGGCACCCGGTGGCGACGGGGACACCACGGCAGGTCACGACCCATCGCAACCCGCTAATCCTTCCACGCTTACGCAATCTTCGAAATCAACGGACCGCTTGCGACTTGATCGAGCTCCTCCGGACCCGTTTCGCACCACTTAATTGCTGGGTCGCCACTGGCTACGTGGACCTGTTGCAACCCTTCGTTTTATTTCGATAGTATTAGTGCGGTCAGGCTTGTAGCGATAAATTACAGGAGCATTTTCTCGGAGCACGCGCGGGCCTTCTACCGCTGCAAAATTTGCGTCGCAAATGATAGAAGCTATGTTAAGTTTCGCGCAACATACTCGTACATACCCCTAGTCGAGAATACGGGTAGTTTATGTCCTAATTGTGCTAGATGCAATTAGGAAGAAACTGTGCATGCTGCATGCATTAGATCACAGTCAAGAATGAAAGTAAATGTAATTTTAATGTTCATGTTTATTCCTATTAATAATTTGCGCCCTCTGAGCAAGTTTTCCATAGCCAATTTATTAATTACCCTAGAAAGAGAAAATACGTCTTCAGTACCGTTATAGTTTCATATGGCCTTGGCAATACCCGGACAATGTTATTTGAACTTACTAGAATTTATACCTAACGTTATCTAGCTGTAGGCAGTTTCTTTTTTAACAATGGTATATAAGTATTTCTTAATATCAACTAGTAATAATGATTAATAAGACAATTAGTAGGCAATTTATATGTCCGTCAGAAATATCTATACTATAATAAAAATGTAGAAATATCTTTTCTGTACATTAAATATTTTTTCGAAATTTTTACTGGGGGGGGGGGGCTTTATTATTGATAGCCAAAAATATATTTTTTAAAACTTTTGTTTGTCTGTCTGTCTGTCTGTCTGTCTGTCAGTCTGTCTGTGGAGGCATCACTTGAAAACCAATGAACAGATTTGAACGAAACTTGGTGAAGTTATTACCTATATGCCGGATTCAGATATAGGATACTTTTTATCCCGGAAATTATTAGGGTTCCGTAGGGATTTACGACGAAAATTGTATGGACTTTATTTTATTTTCACCCGATTCGCTTGAAACTTATAAAATATATTTATTAACACAAATAAAAATACATGTATTTCAATTTTGCTTTTTTTATTATTTTTTGGCGGTACGAAGTTTGCCGGGTCAGCTAGTTATCAATAAAACCGTAGATTCCGGAGTATATCAATGCCCATTTAGCCCAACCCATGATTAAGTCTAACTAATCACGTAAAATGCTATCATCCGTAGCAATCACAATGCTCATCGATTTGGATCGAGTCTACACAATGCGGCGCCGCTTCACTTGGTTTACGACCTCGTGGGACTTCTTTATCAGCTATCGGCACCCGTTAACGATCAGACAATTTGCCAAATGTAACCTGATGAAATAATTTGCCTTGCCTTCAATCCTTTTTTATGTCGGGTCTCTCTCCACAACCAGGGACGGTCGGAGCATACTCCACCACGCTGCTCTAATGCGGATTGGTGATACGGGTTACTGGCCAACCCATGTTGATTGGAGAGGATTTTAGTTAGCACTCAATATGTAAAATTATATTATTCAACAAAAGTTATTTTTCTTCTTTTTGATATTGTATCATGTTTACTGAAAGTATGACCAAATTGTCAAATGCGAGTGACTAAATTTCTATTGAATTAATCAATGAGGTAGTCACAAAGTTCATGTCGGAGGTCGCCCATTGTTGTCATTGAGTAACTAGTGGTTATAAAGCGTAAGTCAATTACGAAAATTAAATGTATCGTTTCACAGATAATTATAACTCGAGCTACAAAAACAACCGACTTCAAAACTGTCGCGCACATACTAAATACAAATTTAAGACCATTGCCATTGGACCAAACTTAAATGAGACCACACGGGGAGCTGAGCACTAGCTTTCAAATAAAAAAAGAATCAACAAACATAAAATATATACGAATTGAGAACCTCCTCCTATTTTGGAGTTGGTTGAAAATAGAATTAAATTAGTTTACCAATCGTTTATCAAAATTATTCACAAAAGGATTAATAATAAAATGCATTTGAGATAATTTCTAACAGGCTTTCAAAAGTGAGGTATTTTGTCATAACGATGGTTTGGGCATTGCGCTTTGGAGTTAGGCCAAGACCTGCATAATGAAATGCATCAGTGCAAGATGCAGCGGCCAAGGTCGCAGGCGGTGCCTGGCAGCGGCGGAAGCCATCGACACTAGGTGATAGCAGATCGCGTGGCACATGCACTTTATTTCAATCTTACATCTTGGGACTATTGACATTTTTATTTGAAAATTTTATTTGGAAATCCTAAAGTTAGTACCTAGTAAAATTGTCGGAAAATTTTAAGCATCTTACGGCAACTGAGTTCTGTTCTGGAAATTGCATGTGCCCAACAATCGCCATGAATTTGAATGATTTGGATGTCATTGCATTTTTTAACCACCTTAAAAAAAGGGGGAGGTTCTCAATTCGACTGTATTTTTCTTAACCTTCGACTGGGTGAACTGGATTTGGATGAAAACCATATTTATAAGTTTTAAATTTCAGTATGCGCACGACAACTTTAGAGCCCGTTTGTTTTAATTAAATCATAATTATTTTAGCTTTCATTTCAACGCTACAATTACTTTATACTTAGCAATAGTTTTTATTTTTTTTTAATTTAATCGATTGTAAGCAGTTCGCGGTGGAGTGGTTGTAACGCACATGCTTAGCTGTCACTTGTGCTCACTGTCAGGCTTAAGCTATATTGCATAATTTGTTAATAATTTGTAATTTATACATTTGATTTTGAAGGAGTGCCGAGAGTTTGATCCGCCGGCATTTTTCTCCCGGCCTGTTAGCCAAAAAGGCGTCTAAAGCTGATGTACCGTATTATTTGCCGTTAATCCAGTGTATACTACACGTATACTGAATAAAAATTTTTGAATTTGAATTTGAATTTATACCAGAAATGGGTAATAGGGTCCTGTTGATCCAGTCTACTATAACGCAACAAACCTATTTATACAGCCTACAATCTGCCTTGCCTATTAACAAACAAGCCTTAGTATCTTCGTTAGTACGTAAGGGGTTGGGCTATAAATAACTTGACGATTTTGTGGGGTTCCGATTGCCTGCTGATAGCTCACCATTCACACTCACTGCAGCGGTAATTATGTTTGCGAGTGAGTAGTATAGGTCCGTGCCAGGCGCCCTCGGTAATTGAGGCCGGGTCTGATAAAGCGGGTCTGATGGGTACATCTCTTGATAAACTCTTATTGAATTTATAAAATTGGTGTTATCTGAGAGTATTATGTGAAATAGTATTAGTGTGTCCCAGATGACCCGTGTGGTTAAGCAGTTAGCATGCTGGTCCATAAATAAATTCACCTATATTAGCCGATATTTCACTCGTATATTGAATTGCTTCATGTCGCGTACGCACGGATATTTCCCAGATCGCAATATGTTTACTACGATATATAAAAACCGTTAAAACAAACTAAAATTTTGCCTAATTTAATATTATGAAAGCAAAATGTTTAGGTGCCATAACAGTGGTAGCGCGGCGCCTGGCACGATAGGTCTCCATAATTAATGGAATGCCAAGTAGGTGTTAATGTCGAGTTGGTTTAACTATTGAAGAGTTAGGTTATGATAAGTAGCTCAATTCTCTTACAGGCAGACTGTTAGGTGGTTTAACTTTATAGAACGCTTTCCACAACATTGAAACAAGCTTGAATATCGATAGATTTTCAAATATGGTAAATTGTCTACAAGTAAAAGGATAAAAGAATTCTTTAATACAAAGTTCTAATAGATTCAAACTTATTGATTTAATGCTTTAATTAATATAAAATAAAAAAATTATTTTAATAAATAGTAGGTGACTGATCTAAGCTTTGTAGTACAGACCATCAGCTGTGTTTAAAATTGATTAAAATCGCAAAATTGAAAACTTTCTTGAAGATGATACTTGCTAAATATTTACTTCATACTACCTCTTCGTATGAATCTGTTAAAATAGCAACGCCGCTGGTATTGATATACTGCAATTAGGTAAAATGTCAGCTTATTTTTACCCTCTAACCGGTAAACGAACATCAATTTAAAAAATCACAAAAGAAATGTAATCACGAATAAAAATCGGAAATTCCCCATCAATGGCCTAAAGGCAATGCGGTGCGGCGCCTGGTACGGGCTCTAAATCAAATTACTGCAGTACCACACAAAACGAGTGGGTGTGAACGTAGTTATTTTAAGCTCAAGAAATACGCCGTAACAGCATTGCTTGAAACGAATCAAAACTTGCGAAAAGTAAACTAAGTCTATTAAAAAACGTAAACTTGCCAGAAACACTTCAGCGAACACCAGCGCCTGGCACGGATCGTCTCAATAAGGTAGGCACTCGTAATCACTGCAGCGGATTCAAGTGTAAGTTGACAAGTTACGAGTATCTGCCAAGCATTTGGGAAATGATGTGGTGAGAATTTCCAAAGTCTATTTAAAATAAGTAAATCGGCAATCAAACTTCATAGCTTGGCGACTGGCATAACTGGTCTCCATGGACATAGAGTAATTATTGCAGCTGAATTAAGTGCTGGCTTTGGCAGATAATCTTGGTAAGTGAAAGAAATACTTTCTTCAACGCTTTACACTCACAACCCCACACTACGAATCTCTGTGTCGGAGGTACCATGGACCCATACAAACACAATTACACAAACACCGACCGAGAACAGAAATCTAAATACATAATTTAAACTTCTGCCCCAACGTGAATCGAACCCGGGACCCTATGAATGGTGGATCGGCATGGCACCACACGGGTCTCTCATCACAACCGAGAAAGGTCTGGAGCATACTCCACCACGCTGCCCCAATGCGAATTGGTGGAGATGCGGGTTAGTGGCCAATCCGTGTCGGATGTTCTCAAACCGCCCAAAGGGCCTCCGACCAGGTTTAAGGACTGTTATCTATCGATAACAACCGGGACCGACGACTGAACGTGCCCTCCGAAGCACGGAAGCGCGCGTGAAGTTTGCCACTAGGGGTCCCCTAATTGGCCGCGCCCGACGTTGCTTAACAGTGAGATCGCTTGCGATCTACACCACCAGCGGGGCTATGGGGCTTTTTGCTAAAGTTCGTATAATATACCAA
>DWQK01003856.1:0-11069 GCA_018231225.1 Noctuana stator
CTACATTAATGAGGAAGGTCATAGGCTATCAAGCGTTACGTCACAATTCTTAACGCGGGTGAAACCGCGTGGCACAGCTAGTAATAAAATAAAATTTAAAGTACCCAAACAAGAAAACTAAAATATATACATATACCTATATTATTATATTTGTGTATACAGAGACCCTGCTCGAGATAAATGCGTAATAAAAGTTATTTACGTATTTTGCATATTTTGTAGTTATAGTCTGAGTTTAACAAGTAAGATTAAAGATAGGTAATCGGTTATAAAGTACGAAGCGAACACGGAGGCGAATGAGCACTGCATATCGTGCGTTTACGTTAAATCAATCCGGCGCAAGTGGACAAACCAGTCGGGCAGCTGTGCGGACGTCGGTACCGGCATAAGTGACGAGAGTCTCGAGAGACGTGTTCTTCGTTGTACCTACTTCTAACGATATAGAACTCCTTCTAATAGGTACTTCTTATTCACGCAAACTTTGTGTTCCTATGCCTTATGCCCAGTTCGTCTTCCTGATAATTGACTATGTTATGTATGTTATGTTATGTTAGATACCTACGTTCGAATATATATGTATATATATTCTCTTCGATCTAATCTGTGGCCTCATCGTAGGTTTAGCCTGCAATTTACAATGCACATTGTTTAACAAACGCGCAAGCCGTTGTACAGCTCCTACCCAACAATTTCTGTTGTTAAGAAAATAACATTTTTGGACCGAACGACTCAATATTACATATTGTATAGATTCGTTATAATCGAACAACGTTGATTTTTTGATTCATATGAAAAAATATTCAACCAATACACTTATTTCTTTAAGATACAAACGAATATTATATCTTAATAGAATTGGTAAAAATTTGTTTTCAATTTTATAAGCTATGTTTTCTTGAAAAATTTAGTAATAGCTAAGTAATAGAAAATATAAAATTAAGTGTCATACAACATTTCAGATAGGAAATTGTAAAGGCTTGTATTTTATTTTATGTACCTACTAGGAAGTTAATCGCGTATTGCTATTCCGTGTGACAAGAATATGTCCTTGATATATTATATGTACCTACTACGATAACAATAATACAAAGTTTAAGCCCGTCATAAATATGAAAATGACGCACAGTCTGTCATTGGCATGTTAGCTTAAACTCGTTTATTTCTAATAGCAATAAGACTATTTTGTTTTGCATATTCAATGTTCATTTCATTAGTAATGTTTTTGATGTAACTGACATTAGAAATATGTTTAAGTATGATCGTGTTAGTTAAGTAACGGGAATGAGCCTCGGTCGGTATTTGTCCGGGAGGTGCCCGGAGAGATGCCATTGTAAGTTTCTTGTGCTCATTACGCGGCGCTTATCTGTCATTGGCAGCATAATACCTAACCCGTATAGTACTATTACTTACAGCTTAGTTGGCATGTAGATACTGTAATAATCTATTAGTTATTGTCTCATAGGTACATAATATATGTTTATTAAGGATACTTAAGTAATGCATATCTAGTTATAATAATTTTGTATCCTAAATAGATTACCTACCTACCTAGTAATAACTCACATGTAAGAAATTTGGTCCACAGGCAGCAACATTTTAAATTAAACACTTTCTTTTCCAACGATAGTAAGTCGCAAGATTGGTTTATTCCTATTTTTCTCTTTCTTTCTACAACTTAACGTTGTTTGCAAGACGTCGCTTTGTTTCTGTAGTAATAAGACACGGTTGTATGAGTTTATCATCTTGTGGATAGAAATTTATTTGGATTTTTATAGCAATATTTGTCATTAGAAAGAAACTGCAACTTACATTCAAAGAATTTTTCAAATCGGTCCTGTAGTTCCTGAGATTAGCGCATTCAAACAAACAATCAAACAAACTCTTCAGCTTTATATTATTGGCATCTATAGATATTCTTAATGCTACTAAAAAAATAGACGACATCTTATTAATTTATATTATTGTTTTGCGTACGTTTTCTCTCGACAGTCAATGGTAATAAACTAAGTGTCATCCCGTTGTCCGCTAGACGTAAAATTTTGGGACGGCCTGTATGCGAACAGCTGACCGGTCATAAAATTATTTATCAGTGGTCCTTTCTTTCGTTGACTCCCTTTGCTTAACTGATTTACGATAACGAATGTATGCAAGTCCGAAGTCATAGTGTGCTCTTTCAAATTTTTGATCCTAAAATACTTAGGAATTTCTTTGTCCTCTTTTGTAACGGCTTGCATAATGTTGGGATCACCCATTTTCAATGCCCATAGAGACGGTCAATTGTTTCGACGGATTCGATGGGCGGCACCCGGCGCTCTGATCCGATTTACAATTCGTTCCGACTTTATTTACAAGCTGCACAATGGATCTTGCGCGTTGGTTCCATTTCATAATTGTTACCACCCGCCGTGTAAAAGTTTTAAAATGCCGATTTTTTTGCTTTAAACCTGTTAAAAGCTGCAGCTTTTTATTAGTTCCCTAAAGCAATGCCTTGCAAAATGTGTACAGTTCTAATGTAATACATCAGATATATTATGTAATTTTAATATAAAGGTTTCATGCACTATACCCTTTAATAACTATATATATAAAAATAGTGTATTATTTAACGACCCAGGTAATGCAGTGTGATCCTTGCAGGATAAAAGTTTAAATGATAAATTTACATTTCTATTCTCGGTCTGGGTGTTTCTTCAATTCAATATATTTATTTCTTGATGGTCTTTGTGTCCATGGCACTGGGATCCACAATAGGAGGGCTGGCGGTAAATCCACATGAAAATAAAATTGGTATATATCTGACACAACTGTCGGTGACTCTAAACTTTGTGCCTATTGTTTAGATATTGTATTTGGAAAAGGTGCAAAAAAGCAAAAGAAATATGAGCTTTACCTGAATTGAGCAGAAGTCAGTAAAATTTTACAATGTTCCTAATTTGTACTTAACGCCCATTTTATTTTTATGTTATGGCTATTGTGAAACTCAATATTGTTGAAGGAAAAAAAAAATGGTTTCGAAGACTTTCAGGCATTGCTTGACCATTACGTTACGTCTGCAATACAAATAATTCATGACTGCTATGTTAATAAGTGAAATTTAATATGTACCAGGATTTTGGAATAAAAAATTAAAATTCAAATCAAAATTTTCAGGAGAGGGGTTTAAGAAATCAGCAACAAACATTATTTGCATTTTATATTAATAATCTCCTTTAGTTGAGTCGTAAAGGAAACTCTTCAAGGTTTTATCCCGTAAATCTAGTATAAGTACCTATTGGCTATTTTAAACCAACATTGTCTTTCCATATAAGCGATCGCGCTATCCACAGATTTTTCGCTTTTTCGAAACACATTGCTCACCTGTCCCCTGTTTTCTCTTTGACGGACCTCATTTTAATTATTGTTTTATAAAAATTTGTAAAAGTAAACACTTCGAAGCTGGTCCCTCAGTCGTGACGGATACATAACTGTTTCGCTAATCGCAAAATACGAGAACGGCTGAACTGATTTAGATAATTTTATAACATGTTTCAGTTGATGCAAGCTAGGTTCTTAAAAAAAAATCACTGTTCGGGATATTGAAGAAAAAGCTAAGGAACCCCAAAGGGAACGCACGCATTGCTCACAATGTAATCGTACTGTTACCTGTTTATAGGCATAGGGTATCTGAACATAATCGGTTGAAAAGCAGAACAGGTTGAAACAGTGGTGTCGAAAGACAAGATCACACGCGCGTTGACCTCCGCTGCGGCTCCGACGCGGAAATAATACGGATTACGTAAGCACAGTCGAACATTTTTTATTACTCCATTAAATGAGGCACTCCGCCCACGCTGGGTGGAGAGCGTCTCAACAACAAATAAACGAATAGGTACATAAGTAGTACTTTTATATTATGGCTATTTGACTTCTACCGTTAATTGCCAAGATAAGTTTGTAGGTTAAATTTAATATGTGTAAGTAATTGTAATTTAGTGTTAAATTCTTTACAAGTGTAGTGCCACTTTATTAATTTTATAGGCTTGGATATTAAAAATGAACGCATTATTACGACTGAAGAATTACTTGCAAGACCTGTCTGTAGTGTCTGGCATTCAGGTTCGTACTAAGCAATGTGATTGATATTATATACACATTATTTAAATATCAAGCAGTTATTGGCTAGTAAATTGGTAATAATAAAAATTCTATTTATTGCATCCAATCCAACACACAGGAAGTGTTCAATGTACGTATACCTATTATAAATTAGGTATGTACTTATTTAACAATAATCTATCATGCTTTATAGTTAAGTACATTGCTTTTGGAAAAATATTATTAGGTATATATTTAAACAAGTATTAAAAAGTAATTATTTAGACTTCGTTATACAACATCATGAGTTTTTTTTAATCAGTTACTAATTTGCGTGTTATCGGAATAGCAGACCTTGTAATTATTGGAATCAAATGTCAATAGATCTCTTTTAATTAACATTAAAGTGGGCTAACGACTGCGCAACCGACTAGCAATGCCAACAAATACGACTGACGTCAAATAACAAAAACATTTGGTGTAATATTTGAGAACTAGATATACAAGGGCAAGGCGCCATAAATCTTGTAGCTCATTGCAGCTGAGGTTGATATATAAACACCCGAGTGTAATGTCAAGTCCTGAACGAGCAATGCGAGGTTTCTACCGGATGCGCCCGCTCTGCTCACATGGGCTCCAGACGGGCGAGGCAAAACGAAACGTGTGTTCTCGACCGTTCCCACAGAAGCGCTACTAAGGGATCGGCTCGGGGTTGCTATGCGAATCTAACAAAAAGTATAAATTTGTTATTTGTACAAAAAAAGTCTCGCTCTTCAAGTGAAATCATTTTGCCCGTTGTTACGCTCGGCCCGTTCGACTTGTAGCTTGCAGCAGGTGCGAATCGTGGACCTGAACTTGACAGGACAACATTTTATGCCTTTATTGATATCGTAAATAATACAAATAAATTTTATGTTGGTGCATTATTACAAAGAGTTTATCCTAGTAATTATGTTTGTTTGATACGACTGCTGATAAATGTTTATTTTTAAAACACGTGGACTTGAATACGTAAAGTAAGAATTAAATAAGCGTAAAAATATAATTACGAGTCAAGTCAAGCTAGTATGTCATAATGGTACTCAAACAGCAGGCTGTCTTTTGGGACCTTGGGGCTTACCTTAGAATCTTGTATGATTTCCAAGGAATCTACAAACCATTCATGTGTTATTTCTTCTTCCTATTGTAATTTTTTTGCCCTGTTTGTTAACGGCAATCAACATAATAAGTTTAGAAAAAAATATATATATACCTCATATTAGATAAAAAAAAATTTGTTTCTACACTTATTCTTACTAACACTTAAACACCTTATTATCTGGATGATAGTTTTATTATAAATTGACTACAAAAAGGAGTTCTCATCTGATATTACCGAGGTTGTGAAGTGTTAACACACGAACCTAAAACCAATAAACGGATCAAGGATGATGATCATGGACGATAACAAAATTGGATACAAAGTAAACAATGTATCAACAGAGGGATCAGTCAGTCCCCCATCAGTCAAACCACAGTTTATTTGCTTCGCCCGCGCCGTGTTGTCACAATATGTTCGAAGCTCTATTGACTCTCACGTGAAATACGAAACGCTTCACTGTACGAAATACATACATGCATAACAATAAAGTGATTCTTGTAAGTGGTTCATGAATGATTGAAGTAGATATTTCAATTTTGCTTTACGACTAGGAACGTTAATCATTTAAAATACCTACTCCGTACATCACGTTAATAATAAATCTGCAAATCGGTTGACCCCAGCAGGCCATTTCTGGATCTCTCCGTTATTTTCAAGTTCGAACAGGGTCAAACCTTTCAAATTTCAATGTTTTGAAAAGATTCAATTTTATAAACGGGAAATTTAAAAACTACAACTCTAAAGCAAATACCTAATAATGTACAATATTTTTTACTTCTAGAACAAATATTTTATACTGCCACAATTTTTTGTAACGGTTACATACATTAATGTATTGTTAGACCTCAATATTACTGTGAAACGCTTTCTGCTTATATGCGTGTATTGTGGGTGTCATTTGTACGCATAATGAAAACGTTACAAGTGAGACAAACAACATGGCGAACACAATGTATTCACTGTTCACCTTTGACAATAGTGTTGTGTGAAAGTGGTCTATCACACACAAAACGTCACGAGAGTATCAAGAGGGCGATTGTTGATGCGCGGTCTGATTACGAATTGAGTCACGGAAGGGTTTCCCTGAGTGAGTCACGTTGCCACGGTGCGGTGTGCGGTGTGCGGTCCTAGTCGCGCAGTCCTGCAACTAACGCGATGATAAATTTATTTGGAACAGCCCACTGGCCCTCACGCGACTTTATGTTCCGCCTCGTAACACTAAGTTCTATTCTATGATATTTTACAATCTTTTAATAATTTACTTGAACATTTTCCTTGTTCGTGTTTCTGATTATCTTTGCAAAGGAGCTCGTTAAATTGCAACGAATGACGAATTAAGTATAGGTTATCCAATTGTTATTGTGTTTAAGATTTAAATCAATCCATAATTTTTTAATTGTGCTTTTTGTAAACTAAAAATGTTAATTAACTTAATCTACGGTAAGTATTTACTTTAATATTTAGATTACGTAGGTATTCGTTTACTTCCTATTGAATGGTATATCGATTGTTCAGTTAGAAATCATTTTGTTTTCTTGTTTTTGTATAACATAAACACCTAATAATGAAATATAAAACTATCACTTTTAGGTTTAATAGTCAAAGCTATTTTACATCTATGTGAATGATTCGTATATAGCAACAAGAACAGTCATTCAGTAATTTGCTCTAATGTAAGTTACTGTAATTTTCCTTTAAAATTGGTTAATCTTGTTTTCACCTTATCACAATGCCACTGTAATAAAGTGTCTGAAAATATTAATTATTATTTAATAGGTTTGTATTGAACACAGTCAGTCGACACCGTTAATTCCCCTCGTGAGCGAGTAAAAGAGGGTAAATAATGACATTGGACATTCCCCTAACACTTCCTGTTTGTTGATACTTTAAACAACCTACCTAACTAATAGCTGTTCCCTTGGACTGCTAAGAAATTGGTACTAATTATTATGTACCAATAAATTTAATCCTTTCTTTCATGTTTCGTTACATATTAGTTGTAACTACATTAGTTGTATTATGTTAAATTTATTGCAGAGTGGTTTTTCACGGATTGTCAATCAATAGTAGTCATAAGAAGTAGTTTAACGTGCTTTAAAATAGTGACTATTAGTAGGCATGTTAAATAATTTCAATTTACTTATTCTGTAAAATGCCACTTGCTGGTTATTTCTGGTTGTTCATTACTAACTAACTAAATTACTATTACGGTAAAGCAAAAGAATAGTTTTTATCAAAATCAATTTCATCAAAATTGCGTCCAATTAGGTGGGTCTTTCATTAATGGTTACAGTGAAAGCACATCATTCTAGTACCTACTACAATAATCGAGTATCAGAGGAGTTCATTTTACACCGGAGGACATTTACATCGATGCGTCGCGCCGGTTAAACGCGCGAGCAACAAATTGAGCTTTTATTTATTCATGCGAGGGGAATGAGGTTGATATGGGTCGGGGTCGCTCGATAAAGGACACAGTTAGCTCGGCGCCTTCAAAGGATTACTAAAGTCATATTATGATACCTTGAGAACAAGCCAGTCAGTAAACTTTTACAGCCTTGAATTTTACATGAAATGCTAAATTTTTTTTCATACATACGTACTAAAATTTAAAATGTATTAATGTTGATCACAAATATCTCCTTAAAGTGTAACGTATTTTCTTCTGAAGTGCTGATTTACCTGCTGTCTAACCAGTCAGTTGTCTTCGTATAGTTCGTAAACACATACGATTGTTTGTGTGAATAAAGAATAGTGAAACCAGTCAACTCTCATGTATGATGGTCCAGATTGGCGGCGCGCCAGAATATTTCGCCATTATACTGTGACCGCGTGCAATCATAAAGCAAATGAGATCCATCAGTGAGCTGAAACTAATATCTAATAAATGTGCTTCGGTAGTAGTAATATTCAAAAGTTCAATAACTCCAAACCGCCAAACCCTGGTGCGTTTGGAATAATTGTTAGTTTTATATTATATGTAAATATTTTATTGTCCTAATAAAATCTACAAACCTATCTTTAACTTATAAAATGAAAATAATGATGTGTTTATTGAAGTGAAAAGTTCATTAAGCGTGAAAAGCGGTTTTTGGTAGAAGAAAATCTTATGGGCACGTGAGGCGATATCACCGTCACATGCACTCCACGCGCTATAGCATGGTGCAGGTTTTGTTAGGTATAAATTACATGATCAGTAATTCTACTACGTAGACTAACTAATGACGGACTATTTACTAAACGTCTACCCTTATCCTAACGACCGCTTACCACTATCATTATTTTCTTTATTTGACAATGTATTGTAAACATCCATTCTTTAAATTTGAGCAAGTAATTGTACCCTTGTTAAGTTGTAAATTATACATGTATGTGACCGCAGCTAAAGAGCAGTAAGTGAATGCTAAATAGTGAGTAATGAGAAGAAAGGTTGATAATAAAGCGTGCAAGGTGCGAAAGGGTTCGCGTGCTCAGTAGTTATTATCGGCAGCTGTCCACATCCACGCTCCCCCAAACACTACATGCGTTCGACAACGTGAATTTCACTGCGTAGTCTGCCTACGAGTCGAGTAGTTGTCTAACTGCTAACACTCTGATTGGCTGGGGTCGCTACATCGCTTTGTTTGCGTAGGACAAGATACGGCGAAAGAACGTGCGACCATAACGCGTGGTCCTATAAGTATCTACTTTTAGCCAAAGACTTTGTATAAGAGTTCTTCTATTTATGATAGGAGCACTAAAAAACCCTTGACACTTAGCTAAATGGTAGTAAAATATAATTAGTGCGAAGCCACAGAAAACATTGAACTATAAACTGTACTAGCTGTCAAAGAGAATACTCCCAAACCGTCTAGTTCCATGGAAACCCTTCGCATAGTGGTCAATGCAGCGGTGTCAGCGCGTATGCATAAAAAACAAACAAAAATCTTTTTTGTGGTCGCGGCTTACCTTTACCGGGTTTACCAGACCGTGAACAATCGCTGTGAATTATCATGTGGAGCGTTTATGAAAGAGGCTGTTTGTAAAGCGAATCGAGGTGTAATAATACTGCGAAGGTACGTCGCTCCGTCCTGTCATCGTAAACGGATTGTGTTGTTTGCAAATTGCTCCTAATGATTCCTTGGAGCGTATTGATGTTATCTTACTTTAATTGGATGGAAGAATGTTTTGCTGTCTTTTTTGTTTGGAGATATCGAGAAAGTGGTCGAATGTCGAGGTTGAAATATTAAGGATGGCGTCAAAATTACTGTATTTAGCGTAATTTCTTATTTTGAAGTCTAAAGGTAAATTTTTAAGGGAAAAAAGTTACTGAATCGAGATTTGCGAATTATCTTGGAACAAAGTGATGACGTTTTTACTTTTTATGCTCGTTTCTAGGTATCAAAGTTTCAAATTGTGCTTTTCTACGAATAAAATGAGTAAGCGCCTGGATGATTCGCATCATAAATACTTCAGTGAAGAAAGAAGAAATCAATTCGCGGAAAAAAATATCTACAATTTGTAATAGAAGTTCTACCTATTGTAAACGGTTTTTCAAAAATATATTTCCTTATATGAAAGTTAACCACAGAAACTATGTAAAATGTGCACGATTGAATTAAATGTCATCTGAGACGGATGTGGTACATCGATCGCTGAGTAGAAAGTGGTCCCATATAATCGCGTGAGTAATGTTGTAGCGCTTGTGTTACAAAGGTTAAATAAAGTTAAATCATTTTTGTTGTAGATTTAAACCTACCTACTTTCCTACCTACTGAATTGAGTGATTCATATCAGCCTAGTGGCTATAAATTGTTTTGCAAAGATGTGTTCCTGTACGTAATTCTACATAAAAATTAAATTATTTATATGTTTTTTGATCTAATTTTGATTCAAAGAAGAGGGTACTTTATATTCATTGACCAGGGTTAACAGTGCTAACAGTCAACTTTCACGGTTAGGTAGAGTCGAACTAAGCGTACCCTTGACTGGAAGCTTTTGCGCACGCTTTTAGCAAATATGCCTTCAATCGTTTACACGAATCACTGCACCGCACCCCTGGCTCTGAACACTCTATTAATTAGAAATTCTTTCCTGTATCCTAAGTTCAGACAGTAAGTGCGTATAACTTATAAATAACTTCCTATTCCTGGCCGTGATTCGTTCCTGTGACAAGAATTTTTTTTCTTCATTAATAAGACATGAACATTTTTGTAACTTTGATAAACATCTCGTAGAACTCGTAACACTGCAAAGCACATCTTCTCGTCTCATGAAAACAACATTTGACGGTAAAAAGCCAACTTATTTATTGCAAAAACTCGTCGTCCTTAATATAATCTCTCGATCGCAATGTTAAACGCTGGCTATGTGCTCGTAATCAGTGAAGAATGAGTAATAAACGGTAAACTAGAGTAACGAACCATTGCGATGTATAACCATCACAAATATTTTTAATGTGGGATCGTGCAGCATTCCATAATTATCGAATACTCGAATTATTAAATGTTCAGATGGTTATTTTTTTATAAACGTTAATAATTTAATTAAATAAGTTTAATACTTACTATAAATTTTTCTCTGATAGATGCTACAACCCATGTTGTGATAATCATTTACATGTTGTAGATTTAGCGAATCTTCTGTAAGATGAATATGGTATTTTATAAAATTAGGCAGTCAATTATTTGAAATATAACCACTTAGAGGGCACTGTACACTTAGTTAAATTAGTTTTATTAGACGTATCATCTGAACAAACAGAACTATCTTGTGATTGTTCTGTACCACGCTAGATAAATCTATGGCTTAAACCCTTTTTATGTCCCACTGCTGGGCACGGGTCTCTCCCCACAACCGGGGAAGGTCTGGAGCA
>DWQK01003857.1:0-11068 GCA_018231225.1 Noctuana stator
CCGGCCGCGCCCGACGTTGCTTAACAATGTGATCGCTTGCGATTCACACTACCAGCGGGGCTATGCGCGCTTCGTGTCCATCTATCAGGAGGAAATTTTCACAGATGATGTATTTCTGTTGCTGCTATAACAACAAATACTAAAATCCGGCCAAGTGCGATTCGGACTCGCGCACGAAGAGTTCCGTACCATTATCAGATCAAGTCTAAAAATTAAATCTACATAAATATACTACAGATAATTTTGATTATGTGCTGAGTCAGATTTGCAATAGACCCGTTTTTACAGCGATTTTTAGCGATATTACTGCCTAGACATAGCCTAACATTCTACCTAAATGTACCTATTAGTCTTTGGGATAACGTAGCTTGGCCTTTTACTTTGACTAAATTCACGGAAACTAAAAAACATTCTAAAGGTGTTAAGGCAGAACCCATCTGCAGTCAGTGAATGACAGCTATTGTTTCCGAAGCAGCCTTTGAAGTGAGCTACAATGCACACTTGAGCACTAGATTAAAAGCGCCATTTTAGTATTAATGAAATGTCAGAAAGCTCTGCTCTTGGATTGAGGGATTAGAAACTAAGTAGGAATAATAAATAAATAATATAACAATATAAATAAGGCAAGTTCAAGCTTGACGTAGTCTTGTGTTATATTACACGATATGGTGCCACTTTTGGCCCGTTAACTCAATATGTATTAAAAGTGGTCTCACGTAATATGGTTAATTTATTAATTTATACAAATTTATACTATGTAAATAAAAAGTACTAAAACACTTATTATAAAACGGCAAAGTCAATCTATTACATGGATCTTGCAACTTTTTAGCGAGACTTGGTTTTTTTTAACCGACTTCAAAATAAATTGAGGAAGGTTCTAAAATCGACGATATTTTTTTATGTTTGTTGCCTCTTAACTTTCGACTGGGTGAACGAATTTGGATGATTCTTTTTTTATTTGGAAACTGATGCTTTCCATGTGGTCCCATTAATTTGTTACAGTTACGATAACAGCATCCATGAGAAACCCATTTAAGTCTTAAGTTACGTGCTCGACAACTTTGAAGTCAGTTTTTTTCGTAACGCGAGTTATAATTACAACTTATGTTTTTGATGACATAAGAATGACACTTCCGATATACCTGTCCCAACATAATCTCTATCAATACATTTTATACTATCTACTGTGTCTATACTAGCCTCTTTCATGAAATCAAGAGCATGTAAACCTGACATTAGATTATTACCTTAACCGTGTCCGACACACACAACTTTGAGGTTAGCAGCCAGTAAAATTATGTCTTCTAGAGTTTCTAGACCAATCTAATTTATTAGTTGCCCGCCAATTAATTGCGAAGATTGATTAGGTTAGAAGTTCTTCGTAAAGTCATTACATGTGGGTTCTTCAGAAACATACCTGCAATCACGATGCCGTTCCTCAAACACCATTTTCTCACCCAAAATCCAACCTCCAACAAACATATTTCAATCACCAATGCTAACAAGACCTGCATAAATCGCCCGATATGGCAGCACAATTTAGAGGATCGCCTGTAAATTTATCAGAACCCCTGCCGGAGTTATATTGAGAGTCTGATCCGAGTTATTGCACTGGGTATGTCTTGTGCGAGTCAAACCTTTATCGATTTGCAACCTTGTACGTCATTTAGTGCCGGTTATTTATCAACTACGTTGATGTAGGTTCTGACTAATGGTCTATTCATATACCTATACTAGTATGTATGTGTAAGATAGCGATTAACTTTGCCAGGAAACCTTTTTGGTGACGAGAAAATCCTTCAGAAGGTTATCATGACTGGTTATGTGGTATTTGTACCGCATTAAAACCCGTTCAGTGGCCTATTTCAGTTGGGAGGATTCTGGAAATATCCAGAGGAACACACCGGTGCCCTGCCTGCGCAGCGCCACAATTATGACCTCGGTGCTTCTTATGTTATCAGCAGTAGTCATTCCCAGGGTGACGACAAAAAAAATGGGACAGTGTTACCTATCTAATATCCTTGAAAAAATTTTGACACTGTTATTCATAAGGTACAGCGTTGCTTCTTCTATGGACCACTAGTATAAGGTTTTGTAACCCATTAAACAATTCAATGATCTAAGATAATAGCAGGGGTTATGTTTCAATTACTTAATTTCTTTCAATTATCCAACTCGCCGAAATTTAATTCAGATCACTGACCCAAAGATTTAATTAAGCTACCATCAGGATTGAAATTCTATCTCTGAATTACGACCGTAATTACCAAAAGTCGACTCCTGATTGCTTCAGTCGATCATATTTCAATTGTAAGCCAATATCTATACTTAGTTGATTGGATTTTGTGTATTGAGCTAAAATATAACGCAATAAATGAACGAATCGCTGAGTTTGCTCAAGTATTTCTTTTATACTTATATAATTTTGACTCAGGTTTAAAACTATTTTGTGAGGATTAGTACCATGCAGGTTTTTTATTTATGAATTTTAGAGTGACAGTATGAGTTTTATGTAGCGTGATGTTAATGGAAGAAAAGAAATAACGAAAGACGATGAACTTTGTGAAAGTTATTACTAAGAATACTCCAATAAAAACCGCGCTTGTGAAAAGCCATTGGAATAAGTTATTTCCCCATAAATAAAAGTAAAGGACATGTTTAGTCGATTAGGGCAATATTTCAACTTGGGGCGATTTTTAAATGTCATAATAAAACTTTATAGTCTGTGACAAACTTGAATAGCATTCTTAAAAAAATTTGGCATTTGATTTACAATCATTTGTCAAATTCTAAGAACATTAAAAAAGAAGGAACTTAGAAATACGCAATGGTCCTTAAAATTAAAGATGTAAGTAACATTTTACAATTTTACAGATATAGTTCTTACGCAGTTCCAACAGAGTTCTATTTCGTCTGCTGCACATAATGTTCTTGATTGCACTTCCTGAACATTTGTAGACGAACAAACTGTTTCACCAACCTATTTATCTAACTCAACGGCAATCGAACTTAGCGATTGGAATGGATATTATATTTATCGCAGAGCTATGGCGAATACCGCATAGTTAGCGCCTAGCGTAAAGTTTTGGAAATCGATGTAGATATTGGGAAGTTTCCTTCAAAGTAACTTATCTTTGGGAAAGGGAACATTAATTTTGGATGTAGGGAGTGAGGAAGTGCGCTATTGTTTTTGCCAAAAAAACCGTTATGAAGATTTATGTCGAAGTAAAGTTTGTGAAAGAGCCATAAAAATGTAGGGTTTTTTTTAAATAATAAGTAAGGTAAGATTGTTTTCAAATTTAAGATATAGAGTATGTCCAGAAATAACATAATCACTTGGCCAACATGATGGACTATGACCTAAACCCTTGTATATCTCTCATTGCTAATATTCTTTAGAAGTAAACTTTAAAACATCTGTATTTATTATAGCTACTATGAAAAGAAATTAACAAAGAAATATATTATACTTCTAAATGTCTCATACCCGCGCCCCAGAACCCTTAGGAACGCTTTAGTTTCAATAAGCGATAAGCGACGGGGTCCCTCGGGAACATGGTCGGGGATGCTTGTGGTCGAGTTTGGTAATAACTCCTGACCTTATCGCTTCAACTCTGATAATATTCGTTGGTGAAAAAAATTTTATTTTCTACAAAATGTTTGCTTTGGCTTTTTGGTTTGGTTGGACAATAATTTTTTGGACTTAAATTTTGAATAGTTCTAGCAATTATTTTGTTGGCTCGTTAAAATATGTATGACGAATAGTAACTGTGATGTGACCTCATTCACTGCGTTGACATGGTTCTCAAATCTGAGAGGGATTTAGACCATAATCCACTAAGCTGATCAAGTGCTGGTTGGTAAATTTTACATGTCTTTTGAGAACTTTTATGGGGAACTCTTAGGCTTGCAGGCATTTCACATTTACACAAACACGGACCGCGGACAGATATCTTAATTTATCATTTAAATTCCTGCCGTGTTGGGAATCGAACCCAGGACCCTTCGAATGGTAACCAACTACACCACATGGGTCGTCAAAATGTCGGACTCCATTAAAGATAATCCTACCTACTCGTACATTTACAAAAATGGAAATAACAGTGCCGTCTAATAGTACCGTCAAAATTGTGATATAAGGGCCCTCTAGGTTCCAACATAAATCTCCAAATGACCCTAACGCTTAGGTCGCTTATTGAAACTGAAGCGTTCCCTTGAGGGTGGGCCGGGCAATGAGGGATAACTCGATGGGGGAGCTTCAGGTACGAATTATCGCGGCCAGGTTGAAGCTATTATATTCGGGGGAGAAGTTACTCGTACGTCTGTGTTTTTTATTATATTTTGATTTTAAATTCTACTGAAATGTTAACATGATTTTTACTAGAGGTAGGAAACGTGTAGGTATGTAATTCATATGGATGCGAGTCAAGTGGAGTGTATACAATGTAAATTTGTAAAAACTATTAATCTAACTCGTTTGTAACAGTTAAAAAATGTCAACACCATTTAAGAATTAAAACATTAGTTTGCTATTCATTAATGATAGAAAAAAGCTAAAAGCATTCATATTATTACCATTCTTGGGCAGGTAGGAAAAAGTTTTGAATTCCCTCCGAAACCTTTATGTCAATGTAATCATAGAAAGGAGAAAAATATAAAATAAAATAATCGAATATAAAATAATATAATCATCTATGTATTAGAAAGTTATTCAGTAAACACTGGGAAGTGTTTTCACATCAGTAAGTGCTCACAAGATTTGTGAATTAAAAAGCTTTGACAAAAATAGGTACCTACTGACTCATATATTTCATACTCAACTACTCTCTTACTATTTGCAGACATAATATACTATTACCTACACTGATGGTTACAAATTGTGGAAACTTCAGACGAAATATGTGACACAAATACAAATATGTGCACGAAAGCCTTTAACTGTTTACGGACCCGCGGCCCGACGCCGCGTCGACGGACCGTTTTGAGCCTCAAAGTGCATGATCCGTAAATAAAATGTGGATTCGCCACTTAGCAACGTTTCCGCTCTATTAGATAACATTCTCTAAGAAATTCCGTTTGTGACGGAGGAATTAATTTTTGAAATTAATTTTCATA
Organism: Noctuana stator; assembly: GCA_018231225.1. Lineage (NCBI taxonomy): Eukaryota > Metazoa > Arthropoda > Insecta > Lepidoptera > Hesperiidae > Noctuana > Noctuana stator. The sequence goes on from DWQK01003857.1 coordinate 5,119, forward strand.
CTAGGTGCCTGCGACTTCGTCTGCGCAGGATTAGTATTTCGAGCAATTTACACAATATCTTTATAAATTGTAGCCTATGTGTTACTCTGATGTATAATCTATGTTATTGTAAAGTTTCATTAAAATCCATTCAGTAGTTTTTACGTGAAATAGTAACAAACATACATCTATACTTATAAACTTTCGCGTTTATAATATACTCGTATTAGTAGGATATTTTTTACATCTTTCAACTCCTGGTAAGGTCGTGGTGAAATGTTGTGGTAAGATCTGTTTTTTTCGAAATTCATAATATCATAATTCGATCATTATCGTGTTAACTCCAACTTAGAGCTTGGGGCTTAAGTTTTCGTAAATAAAATTTCCGTGCTATTGCACTAAAATGTCTCCCAAATTTCCAATAACAAAATGCTCTAAAAATTTCACTGAAGCTTACGTCGACGAAGAAGACACTTATAAAATTTTATGGTCATACTACCGAACCCAGTTCGAGTGGTTTACTGTACCAGCTTCTGTATTAAATACAATATATTCTTTTATCTCTTTCCACAATGTCGGCTTACTATATCTTTTGTAGCCAAAACGTCCTTGTGTAACATTATATCTTCTATTCTGACTTAATATTTTCGTGTTTATTTTGGGACAACTCTTAAATGTTTTCAGAGAAAAATGGTAGAAGAATGAGGATCGGCTTACATTGGTTATTGTTTGGGAAAGTATAGGTACCTTCAGTATATAGGACAGTTGGTATATATGTACTTAGTTAATAGAACAGAACACTAAAACCATCTGATTTGAGTCTTAAGATTCTCGAAAAATGTATGCAATACTTTGATTCATTATGTAGATCACATTATTCAAATAATTGCTAATTGAGAATTCAGAAATCCTTAAATTTGTTGATAACTATCACGCTATATTGGAAAACTATCAAAACTAAGAAAGATCGAAGTGAAAGCTCACGATGATATAACGATACCAATCTGGTAAGGAGGTTAAAGATATATGTACAGACTAGCTTTGCCCGTTTGTGCCGGTTTCACCCGCGTTAAGAATTGCAATGTAACGCTTGATAGCCCATAGGCTTCCTCGATAAATGGACTATATTACACTAAAAGAATTTTTAAAATCGGTCCAGTAGTTCCTGGGATTAACGCATTCAAACAAACAATTAAACAAACTCTTCAGCTTTATATTATTAATATAGATAAAGGCGCGATAAACTGTATCCTTATTGCAATCAGATAAAACCTCCCAGTCTATATCAGTTTAGGTATTAAGCTGAGACATTTTCAATTACTCATCCAGTGTCTCAATTAAAAAAAGGCTGATAATTCAGACGTTTTCGTCTCTCCTTAAGTACTTTTTGCCATTTATTTTCTTAAGTTTCGTCTGGAAGGCCATTAGTTACAAAACCGTGGAATAGCTAATTAGGTCTTGGGAATAACCACTGCCATTAAGTCTTAAATCGTCGACTCAGTAAATGTAATCCAGGTTATCTCCGAAAAAGGGCGAGAAAAAACGAACGAAATGTCCCTTTCACTTGAAGTTAGAGGCTTCGAGCGATTTTGTATTAAACTAGTTTATCCCCGCGTCTTTTTCCACGTCGACTTTAGAATCGGGTTCTAAAAATAAAAAATATAGTACATATATCATGGTTCAATCACCAAGGCATCACGTTGTCCCATACAAATTTCGCCCTGTCTTTCATGGTTAGGGGTCGAATTTCGGAATATCCTTTCCTATTGGATGCCTTTCTTATTAATCCTTTCTTATCGGATGCCTGTGTCATACAAAGAACACACCAGGTTTCAGGTCACAGGATCAGCGGTTTAGGCTGTGCGGTAATCCGTCAATCAGTCATCAGGAGAAAGCGTTTTATATAATTTAATATGTATATAGCTATAAATCTGATGGGTGGATGGTCACACTGTCTGTCTACTTAAAATCTTACAAAGAATTACAGGAGCTAAGACCTTTATTAAGATTTTGGGCAAGTTTACTGAAGGTTATTTAGAATTGAACGTAAAAAATACTTAAAAACAAAAATTTCTACAAATTGGACCAAATGTCGTTTAAAGGAACGCTATTCATTCGTTCCATGAATTACGTGTGTGTTCTAAAAATATGCTTCTAATTAAGAACCCTAGAGTTTGGCTACAGTTTAGGCTTTCGTGAAAAGGATACATGTGCCTTTATACATACATAATGAGGATATTCAAAAGGTGACTTTGAAAGGAACTCTGAATAGTTATAGTGATTCTACATTTTGAAATGTAGGTAAGTGAACTTTTAACGTGCGTTTCCTAGATTTTAATGCAGGTTTTAGCTGTTTTCTGTTTTACGCTTTTAAATACATTGCACTCAAATTAGGTACAAGAGATTTGAGATTTACGAAATAGATGCTACACCTAATTTAGGAAGAGTTTTTATCGTGTTCTAAGCACACTCGACATATAATAATTGATTTAGAGGGATCAGGGTATTAAACAGTTAACAGTTACAATGCTAGTAATACTCGTAATAAACAGTTACGACGCACATTAAATTTGCTTTGCAAAACAATTATATTACATTAGGATCATTATGATGTTATTGCTGTGTCAGTCGAAAATCATATTCCAAACGCTCTGCTTTACCTGATATCTAACTGTTAAGTAGGCACTCGTATGTGGATCTGTATTCGTCTGATATTTGAGCATAGACAAGCGATATCTCAACATGAGCCGCCGTTTCAAAGAGATTTGCTTGCTCGGTTTATTTGCTGAGATTTATTGTCTCACCATTACACTATTAGAGATGAATTGTATGAACATAATTTAGAAATTATTTATTGTTTAAGAAGTAAAGTTTTAAATTACCTGTTAGGGGATATGCCGTGCTCCTAAATTTATTTATCGTTATAAACCTGGTCAAAGGCTGCTAGGGCGCATTGACTATATCCAACATGGGTTGGCCAATATCGTTGGTATCTCCATCAATGTATATATTGGGACAACGTACTGGAATATGCTTTAGACCTTAGCCGGTTGTGGGAAAAGATCCGAGCTCTGCAGTCTGCCATAAAAAGAGTTGCAGGCAATATAAATTAGCAAAAATTTCTCCACAAGTATAATTCGAAGCCCTGACTTCAGTACCGGGACGCCCTTTCTTGCCTAGCCTAACCTAAAAGGACGGGCTAAATAAGTTGCCGGCAGATAGGTACTGACGAAAGAATCTCTTGCTCTTTTTGCTTCGTCCATCGCTCACGCTTGAGCAAGGGGTTATAAATGAATAAAATGAACGCCTTTTGTTTTCTGGTGAAATTTCCGTTTTTTTTTTCAGTTCTTTTTGTTTTCACTGACGGCAAGTGAAGGACAATTCCATGGCGCTTTTGTAAGGAAATCATGGAATTTCATTCCTTGGAAACGGTTGCGTTGCTTTCTTGTGAGAGATTCGAAAAATGTTTGATTACTTTTCCAGAACGCAGTAGGTATCTAGTTGGCTGCATTTTAGAGAAGAAATTTTTTAGAAATTCTTTCTTCGGCAAAACAAACTTTAGGAGAACTGGGACTTTGTACCAATTAGGAAAGTGTCAGAAAAACAAAGCATTAGTGTATAACAAGTTACTCAATTAGAATTAAATTTACTTTTTATAAAAACAAAATTAATTCAGACACCAGAATAATATATAATATATGCATAGATATTAACTGTTAAGTACAGAAAATACTTTTTAATTGATATTAAAATATAGGAGCGTTGCGAAGTACTAAATAATGGTGTGATTAATAAAATTATTGTGACTACGAGCTGCTTACAGAAAGATGCCAAAAAATAATTACAAGTAGTAATTATTGAATTAACCGTCCTTGTTAACTCTACCTGTAGCATTATTGCGTAAGCGTTCTGCAAATTGTTAAACGTTTTATGTTCATTATGTATTCAAAGGACTCTTCGTATGTTCACGTCAACATTCTACGAGTTAATACGTTTGTCAATAAAGAGTAAAGTGTTCAGATCATTGTCCAATGAAGTCTATTTACATCCAGAACTGAGCGCACTGCTTGAGTTCAACAACCCCAGTAAAGCTTGCTCATTGAAAAATTACAAAAGGAAACCTTTGTAAAAATTAACAGGGATTATTTTTACAGCGATCTGTTTTGCAGAACAAAAGTTCAAATAGTATCCTTAGGTTTTCAGGTTTCAAATTTTATTTTATAAATAAATTGTATTTTTTTTTTGGTAGGCATTTTAATGGTATTCTGACTTGGTATTCAGCACTAATGAAGAAAAGGCAATGTGAGAACGGAGAGAGAGATGAACGCAATGATTGCTTAGTGCTTGCATTTCGGCCTGTAGTCCCAGTGAATTCAGGTTCTATCCCGCACATCTTTTTTTAAAATTATGTGTGTACTAGCTGTGCCCCGCGATTTAACCCGCTTAAAGAATTGTAACGTAATACTTGATAGCCTATAACCTTCCTTATGAACGTACTCGTAGCTATCATACACAAAAAGAACTTTTCAAATCCGACTTGGATTTCCATTTAAAAAACAATGAAGATTTCACCATGCTAAAGTTGTTTATTGAAACAAAATTACAACTTTTGGCCAATGAACAAACATTGACTAGAAACAACACTTTGTTACGTCCAACAATTTTATTGTTCCTCTCCAAGTCTTTGAAACGAGATCTATTGAATGTTAACACCCACTAGCCTTTGCGTCTTCAGTTAAAAGGTGAATAGTTTAACCTTTTGCTCAGCAATCCTGGAACTAGTCATTGTACAAAAAGTTACCGAAAACCTCGATCGGCGTATAATCGACCTTATTATCTAAGCAATAGAGCGTTTTCACTCGCATCGCTAACATTGCATCCTTTCTGCATTTACTAACGACTTGCTTGTACGAAAGTGGTTCTTATGCCGTTGTAATAAAGTTGTTTGAGTTTTTAATGCATGTTTGTCAGTCCTATTCACGTTCTCAGTGCTTCCACGATAGCCGAGTCCTTTCATTCCCGTGCTTTTTAACCGGGAGCTGCAATTATAGTTAGCGTGCCTCAGGATGGTTATATTTTAGGGATCCGTGCACAATAAAATGGGAGATCTGAGCAAAAAAAGATATTTGGTTTTCACGTTAGAAACAGTCATGTATATGAAATATCTGACGGCTATTTTGTGTTGGTTCTAATTGTGAAAATGTCACATGTTTCGTTACGACCAAATATATATTATCATTCTAGTCTAATTTTTTCTTTCTACTTTTAACCATATTTTACTGTTTATCAAAAACTATTGCGATTGTCTATAAACCCAATATATTTAATTATAAAAGGAATAAAAGTAAGTTCAGACGCCGGAATCTTCAGATATACGAGTATATGGATACATATTTGTTACAAAACGACTTTGTATTTAATATGAAAATTTTAGAACGCTGCAAACAATAATATCAATGATAATAATAATTAATAATAATAATATAATAGCAGATCGGCATGGTCATCACATGGGTTGTCAACTTGTCACCTATACTGTAATATTATAAAATTAAAAACTTTGTTTGTTTGTTTGAACTCGCTAATCTCTGGAACTGCAAATCGGATTTGAAAATTTTTTTTGTGTGTGATAGCTACATTCATGTGGATGGCTATAAGCTATAGTGGGGTAGAGTTAGTTAAATCATAAATCGTATCAAAAAGTTTTCGCTTTATAAATAGTTTGTACTGAACCTGTTACTACAAAGTATAGCCCCACTTTAAGCTTTATCCCAAGCTATTTTGCAAGACCTTTTGTGCTACACCTCAGTCAGTTTTCGCTTTTATTTTTTGTTGTCAAAATACATCCCTTATTCTTTTTTATCGCATTTGTAATCTGAGTGCTGTGATAATTTGGTCTTCATTGATTTACCTACAGAAAATATTAAACTTAAACCTTTATTGCCAAAAAAACTAACCAATGGTTTTCACA
>DWQK01003858.1:0-11065 GCA_018231225.1 Noctuana stator
CATCAAAATCGGTCAAGCCGTTTCGGAGGAGTATGGCAACGAAAACTGTGACACGAGAATTTTATATATTAGATATAAAGCTGAAGAGTTTGTTTGTTTGAACACGGAACTAATCTCGGGAAGTACAAGTCTGATTTGAAAAATTCTTTTTGTGTATAATAGCTACATTTATGAAGAAGGTTATAAATAAGCTATCAAACATTGCGTTACAATTTTTAACGCGGGTAAAATCGCGTGGCGCAGCTAGTTAAAGATAAAATTAAATACCACAATGTCTTCGGACTTCTTAAAAAAAATTTAAATAACACCTTACACTCATACTGGGCCCACACTGGGTTTCCCTGGGCCATGGATGACATGTACATACACAAAGACAAATACACAAACTTGATCTGGGACCAAGATCAGAAATTTAAATTCATCATGTGAACTTCAGCCCGCTGGGAATCGAACTCAGGACTTTTCAGATGGCACCGTCTTTAGTTACACTACCGGATCGACAGTTATATTAGGCAAAGATATCAATAAAACTTACATATTATTATTCTAAAAGTTTAAGTGCTGAAGCTTAATTTAATATATTTTCCATTAATATGAGGTTAACTAAAGCCATGTGTTATCCGAAAGCAATAAATTTAATATCAGGAGCCGGTACAATAGAGACAAATAGCTTTACGATGAATTGACAATGGATTTTCTCTAAATGTTATTGCAAGCACGTAGCGAGGAAGCGTACGTACTCGTGCATTGTATAGGTATCGCATAATATATAATTTACTTTCTTTCAATACCTAAAGGAAAATAAATAACAATTGGCGTTATTTACGAAACTGTTTAACCCAAAAAATACGGAACCGTCACACCACAAAAATTTGAAAGAAAGAAATATAAAATCTTTTAAGATTAATTACAGTTCGCCCGAGGAAGTAATACACCATTACCATCACACACCCGCTGTTGGAGCACAATATTATACAATCATCATAATAATATCCAGTCGAATACCTAACATTACCAACCTACTTAGCCTCAAGCCTATACCTAAGCCCGCCTACATACCTACATCCCCTTTAAGGTTCAGGGCACAGTTGTGGACACACACATAGACAATTAAACAAACTCCCAGACCGAGAATAAAAATTTAAACTCATTATTTACACTACAACGTGGGTGGATGACGACCCAATCGTATTATGCACGAAAAATATAAAGAAAATATTACAAATCCGCTGATTTAAAAGCTGTAGCAGCTCCTCCCAATGGATGCGCTCTGCATGTCAAAATGTAATGGAAACCGCGTACATTTGATCAACTAAGTGCTTCGAGTATTTTAATTAACTTAGAGTAAACGGGTTTTGAGGTTACCGCACGCTGCAGTTTGGCTGTAACCCATTTTTTGTGCCGGTGGGCACGAGCTTGGCCCCGTACTACCTACTGTTACTTTTTGAAATAATATATTACCTATGCAATATTACTGTAGAATTTGTAGAATATTTTGTTGACCGAGGTATAACCGATTGCTACCTCGAAGAAGCTTATATTATACCACAATTAATGCTAAACTTATTAAGACTTAATGCTAAAAGTATTCTCTGCATTTTGGGCTAAGCAAAAGCCAATGAAGGCAGCGTAGAGTACATAAAATTATATGTCATGTTTTATGGTGTCATATTTTAAACCTCTCAGGCATAGTACCTAAAGATTTCAATTGGCACGACCGAATCTGTTGTGCTGCCGAGGCATAATAATATTATTGTGTAGGTATAGGATTTTTTACTATATTTAGACAGAACAACGTCTATCGGGTAAACCAGTCCCTTATAGAACAAATATGTTTTAGAGAATTTAATTAACTCAACCAAATTTACCCCAAAACCTTCTAAAAACACGTCTGTCATTCCGTGATACGGTACTTATGGAATAGAACAAATGCATCTCTATCTAACAGCCTCAGCCTCTCGGCCAGCTCAAATTCTAACACAAACGTTGCCCTAGAATCTAGACTAACCATTATTTCTGCTAAGAGCGACTGGACTGTGCAGATTAAAGTTGTTCAAATAATTCCGGTTTCATGGAAGCTTTCCGTAAGGAAAACTCAAATTGTAACTTAGAGATGATAATTTTAGCATAGTGCTGTCAGCAAGAACATTTTTATCATCTGTGTTTTTCATTGTAATTTTTTTTACAATTATGTTGCGCACATCAAATTACGTATACCTATTGTATTACCTATATCTCAAACACGTACATACTTGACATTAAAATTACTTTATTAATACGAGTATCCTTTAACAGTCAATTCGTTACGAATTCGTACGAATAAGTACATTGATGCCTACAGAATATACATACTCATGTATCGATAGATGTAGCACATTACTTACATGTCATGTCTGATTTAACTGTCATCTAAGTAATGTGTTTGAATGCGAGTGTCTCACAACACAATGACATGTTAGACGCTCATTCACAGCGAGTCCATGATATACATCAAAGCGACTGACAATAGACACTTAGTCTGTTCATTTTAATCAAATGTATTTCGACAAGAATTTAGGTTAGTCGACATTGGACCTATTTTGGCAATAATTGTTACAAACTCAAAATTATATTACCTTCTCTTTCAAAAGTTCATCTCTACATCCTGTAGAAAAAACTTGTATTTAACAACTGTAAGTATTTAAATGCGAATGGACCTAAACTTTAAATTTTAAAACTTACGTAACAAATGAACTGAAAAGATCAATTATTAAGTAATTATTCAAACACTTATCATAATTATGTCTTAAGGAAAATAATCAGAAGACTTAATATTTTAGACTTACCTAATCTATAGGTACAAATATACAAAGCTGAAGAGTTTATTTCTTTGTTTAGATGTTTGAACGCGCTAATGTCAGAAATTACAAGTCGGATTTGAAAAATTCTTTTTGTGTCTGATAGCTACATTAATGAGGAAGGTTATAGGCTATCAAGCGTTACGTCACAAATCTTAACGCGGGTGAAACCGCGTGGCACAGCTACTAAATTATAACTTTAATATACCCAGTGTGACTCTCACAATTAAGATGAATCTAACGACACCTCTCAAGCTAAAATCTTTCAATACGTTTAGGATAAATATCATGCCAGAGAAATACACTCGAACCCTTCTTTTGGCGCAGTTTGATAAAAAAATGTCACATCTCTAAACTACTTAATAATTGTATGTATGTATTTCGATTCAGGTCAAAAGTCCCGCCCTATTGTGTGTCAACAATACAGGCACGTGCTTTATCGAGGGGACACCACGCGTCGAGCAAATTCCCACAGGAAAACATGAACACAAAAGCATCAACCCTAAGGTTACAAGCGTTTAGAAGAATAGGTAACTATTAAATTTTACCGGAATCAATTCATTTAAGTAAATGCGGGTGGACATATTGGTACCTACTTTTTTATCCATTTAATATACTGAATTTGACAACATTAAAAAGATTTTTTTAGCTCATGACTTTATGCCGTCTAAAGGGCGCCGTTTTTAATTTTTGAGGTAGATCAAGATGCTTCCAATAATACCTCATTAGTGAAATTATGATAACTTGTTTACAAGTTATGAGGGAGCAGACGAACATACATTGTATACCGACATAAATATGAGTAGGTACAATCTACATACCGGTCAAAATCATAACCCTACTTTTGCTTCACTTTAGTCGGATAAAAAGAACCCACATGACCGCGATGGCTTTTTTAAAAGGTAAAAGTAATGATTTTGACGGGAACTAAACCTAAAGAATTAGATTTAATCTCTGTAAAAAAAAAACTTACAGATTCCTTACAGTATTTGAAGTATTTTTTGTTTTGATGTTTTTTCATAAATTATGGGCAGGTAATATAAGTGGCGACGTAATTAACTATTAATAATACAGCTTAACTTACCTACATACTATATTCTCCGCAACCAAATTAAACGGTAAATGAAATAAGTACATCAGTGATAAACGCGAAAGCTTTTCGCGAACATTTCGTCGGCATTTCAACAGGAATTGGGCTCTCATAATCAGATTCACCGTTTAATTAAATTGCTGCGATTTCCCATAAACGGATAGTTGGATAACTCTGTCGATATGAATTTTGCATAAAAACTCTGAAGCAGAACATAAACAATTCGGTAGAAAAAGTTATAAAAGCTACATTTGTATGAAGTATTTAACTATCGAAAAATACGAGAGTGCCGGTACTGTAAAATTTATTTTAATCGTAAATGATTGGTAAACTTGCATGCAGGCTACCTGACGTTAAGTGGTCACGGAAACCTACAATGGACAATCCAACCAGAAAAGCAAAGAGATCCAATCTTAAATGGTAAATACAGGCGTTTCTACTCATGAGGACTGAGATAGTCGCCTCAATAAATCAAATAAAGCCTAGCCATCCACAATATCCACACCTCCCCAACCGAAACACAAGAACTTGATACAAGACTTACTCTTGCTTCACGGCGGGCTAAAAGGTGCCAAAACTTGTATAGTTTGCTTGGGTATGTACACTGCCCGTTTATATACCCAAGCAAACTATACAACTTTTGGCTCCTACACCAAAATAACCTGAAGATATACATAAATAAAAATTCCTTAGTGATATTTTTCAAAAATATATACCAAATACAGCCCTTATAATGACAGAAAGTATGGAACCTAGATGATGGAAAACGGAACGAAAATTATACACATGAAATGCATCCAGGATTGGAAACAGTAATCAAATTCCAGCTAAATGAAATCGCATCGAGTTCAGATCGCGCGGATAGTTCGCAAACATCACAGTCGAGGATGTTTGTTATGCCAAACGCTGTTTATCGTTTGCATAACATCATAGACTGCGTTGAACTGTAATGTAAATGCTAGACTTTCAATAAATACTGTTGGCTACGTGTTTTTTATTATGTTCGTCGTATAATATCACATCGATGTTGGTAAAACTCTTAATAGATTATTCCTAGAATCAATAAGCGGCAACGTTGCAATCAACTGCCACCAGAGGGAAGAGTTTCTTGCAACTTAATTCAGCATAAAAAGGCTAGTAAGATTCTCCAAGGAATAATGGTAAAAGGCTGGTAATAAAGTAGAAAAGGCGCGCGCGTGCCGAGTATCTGGCGCGGCGGTTGCGATCTCATTTCATGCTGGCGAGCTGCGCACGCGACGGTAAGGATTCATTTATATATGAGTAGTGCATCTTGCAACTGCTTTACGACTACAAGTTACCCAAAATATTTAAGAAACTTACATTATGCCTTACAGAAAGTATTTATTCAACCGTACAAGTATTTTTTTCATCGCAACTCAAGTACCCGTTGTGATGCACTGTTGAGTTCATATATATAAATAAATATAAAACAACTATGTCAATCCACATTCCTATGTTATTTTATAGAACTACAACTTACTACGTGAGTTACAATATCTACTTATAGAGTACCTGCTAATAATGTAGGTACCTATTCTATGTTAAATGAAAAATTGGCATAAATTTAAATAAAACTAGATTAAGTCTACTGCCGTTTCTTTTAAAATATGCGATATACATGCATATGCAATGTGCATAAACGACGAGAACGCGTCCTTATAAGAGGTAAGTTCAGCGAACCTCGGACTCTCAGTACTATAACTACTATATATGTAAAATACAGTCCACTATACACTTGGGGTAGGATAGCATTTGTACGCTTTGGCTCGGCATTTGAAAACGGTTCTTGATAATATATCTGTCTGCAACACCTATTAACCTTTCTAGGTATGGAAAATAGGTATTTTCTTGGTAAAATAAATATCTTATTATTATGAAAATATTATATAAGCAATAAAATATTTATAATACATAAATACAATAGTCTACACTTTTATGTGATGTGCAGAAAAATGTAAATGTATGCCTTTATGGTTCTATTTAATTTTAGTACATTGAATATTGGATCTTACCATATCGGATCGGATATCTTGAACTGTAATAAATTAATTAAATGAAATCTTTTATACCCATATCTATAGTATAGAATATACCTATATCTGAACAAGAATTTTATTTTCATAATGTTACAGAATTTTCTGTTGCTATAACGCAAAAAGACAAAGCAAACTACAGGTTGTTGCGATGCAATCGAATATTATAACAATATAAATGGGAATATTCTTTGAGATATTACCGGTCTGACTACTCTTTGTTAGTCGCAAAGGATAACGAATTACGATCATTACATCCACAATAGCAGCAAGTGAACTACTTCACTATTCCCACAGATAAAAAAGAGCTCATTGAAAACCGCGCCAAATTGCCTGGCAGAATACAAATGCTTGTCTTTGTCCCGGCAAATAAAAACAAACAAGGTAATACAATATGATAAACATCGACAAAGAAAACATAAGACAGGGTAGATAATAGTAGCTATACAATATACATACTCTTGGGTATAGTAGAGGAAGTAAAACGTGTAAAAGAAAAAATGTACTACTCCGTCCACTAGTAATTTCAGGTTTAAATAAAGAAATAATAAATAGCATAGATCATAGATACATAATACTTATACAATACCTATGCAGTTAACTGGGAAAGAAATAAAAACAATGTTTAGTAACAATGTGTGCGACGACACAAATCATTGTAATTAAGGCGATCATGAGACGGATTTACATATAAATGTGATTCTAAAGATGCATTGGAACGGTAAGAAGGTAAGGATGTGTAAACAGATTTGAACTTTTAAATAACATTTTTACGTTCACAGATTCTAGCTTCACGAGTTGCGATAGAAAAAAAAAATATCGATATGGGATCTTTAACTCTTTAACAGGAAAAAGATATGACAAAATGAACAAACAGAGAACAAGAATTGAGGTGACCTTTGTAAGATTTTCAAGATTTCCCCTATGAATACTTCAAACGAACTCGCACAAGAAATGGTTATGTGATAAGTTTGAAAACATAATGGAATTATTGGTAAATTATCTACCATTAGATATCCAAACTTTTAAAATAAAACTAAGTTAATTCTTCTTGTCATATTGGGCAACTCTTAAAGCAAACACAATTGATGAATGAATTTTATCGTTAAGCGATCTGTATCTCGTCGATGACGTTAATGTTGGCTTATAAGCTGTCAAATTCCATGCAACCTCATTTTTTGTATACACAATGACTATACCTGCAGCAAACTAAGTATATTGTATTCAACAACGATATAAAGTTCTCTACTACTGTACTTACATAGGTATTTGAAATGCTTTTGTTTTACAATGCGACTTTCTTTTACGGTAACAGCCCTACGAACAGATGAATAACTTGTTCATTGGGAAACAATAAATTCTTTTTTATTGCTCCAACGCGAGCTTCCTCTGCCTCATTAGTTAAAATTCACACCCACATACCTCGTAAGCCAGTTAGCGGTAAATTATACCTTATTGTCTCACACAAAACCTTTTTCTTCTTGAATGTGAATTGAATTCTAAATTAGCTACCCCAATTATTTCAATTACCTGCCGCGCTTGATAAGCTCTGATTGGCCATCCTACGTATCCTACTATAAACGTACTTATAAAATGTATATTATTTTTAATTTAATATAGTGATATAGACTCTTTGGACAGACTGAAGATATTATACTCATATGTTGAACGACTAATATAAAAATACCCCTAAATATTGAAGAACATAATTACGAAGTCGATACAAATTGAATGTTGCTGATTTTACACGGTTTATTAAGAGTAAGTACCTAAAATTACGACTGCAATACTCCGAAGTTTGAACGTCTTGCAAAATTATGCTTCCTTCATTTTCCTACGGAGATGCTGCTCCATGCACGCTTTATGAAGTTTACGGTAGTTTAGGTAAGAAGACTTAGCTTATTGAAATAAGGAACTATGAAGTTCATGTAACTCATGCGAGTACACTAAATCGCATTTGTTGCTACACTTTTATGGCATTAAGGAAGTTCCCCCTAATAAAGTTAAAACAACTTGAATATTAATATGAATTAAATAAACTTACAATGCGTTCAATGCGGATTTCTATCGCACGAATATTTTTAAACCGTCATGATTACTTCACATAAAACACTGCATTGACGAAGTTGTCGAGTTTTTACAGACGCGATAATTAATTCTCAGCACACCTATTTCGCTACCGAACTGCTAACGTGGGAGTCGGAACTTAAAGCAAATGGGGCCAGTTGGCTGGGAAAAATGGTTTTTCTTACGTCTTTAATCGATACCTACCTACTTACTACATTTCTGTACTGTCATATGCTTGGCGGCTATAGTTATGCGATATCCAATCATATCATCAAAGTTCCTAATTAACTAATAACTGACAACTAACTAATAACTGACTAACACATTTACGTTTATAACAGAGGAGTTTGCGAAACCGAAGGTGTTCTCTAAGTTTGGTAGCTCCTTTAGTAATAGTTAATTTACGTCAGAAACTTGCTGTTAAGTTTGCACAGAAAAGTCAAATTATTATTCCTATCACAGGCTACAGAGGCTCGAATCACGATACAAGCAGCACATTTGAATCGGCTGGAGTTTTTAAATTAAGAAAAAATGCTTTTGTAATAAATTGCAAGACAAATCAGCATTACCGGACGGTCCACTGAAATAATTCTTCTCTATATTGATGTTCCCAATCCAAAAGCGTCGACAAAAATATTGAGTCACATCTGTGTTAATATGTGTTAATTGTTTGTATAGGAGGCGGTCACACATGCTACCCAAATATTATTCCTGTAACGCCTATGGGAACGTGATTTGTATACATTTCGGTAAAACGTAAACAAATTGTGCTATAAAGATACAGACACACTATCTACACAAAATATAGTCAGTAACACTAATAAGTTATAATAGACATAATTTCTCCAAATAACAATTATTAAAAAAAATATTCTGTTAATTTTATTAATCTACTGACCTTGAAACCGGCATTAGTTTTTTTTCAATATATTATTAATATTAATATTGTACAATAAGAAAAATTCAAAGCAAAAAATATTGTAATTGAGTAGGTACATACGAAGGAGGCGCTTGAAACGTCTTTTACATTATTTTCCCTTACGATTAATAATTTATTAATTATAGGTTTTCCCGCTTTACGACCAATAAAGTATTCAATATATTAAGTCTGTGTCATATTTTTTAACAGAAAACTAATTCATTTTGTATCCATAAAATGATAACAATTGCTTACTGTTGAAGAGTTGGACAGGTTTCAAAAAGCTTGAAGCGTTTTTGATTAAAAGAGGACAGCGACAGCCAACGGTTAAATAAGTTGGCTTTGTGCACAATTCCGAATTGACAAGCTTTTCGCGAAAATGAAAACTATAAAAAGCAATTAATGTTATCGCCATAATATAGTAAGATTTTTTATTATTTCGACTAACGTTAGTTTAGTTTCCTTAGTCTTCACCCTGGCAGTTAGTGGGCTCCGAGCGTCTTTGCGATTACCAACAGATTTAAATTTAAATTTTTGCAAAGGTTCGCCATTATTCAGTCATGAATTTACATTAATGAGAATACGGTAAACTATAATAGATATCTTCAAGAATAAGTTCTCATAAGAAAATTAATGTCCCCTTAAATTTTCACACGACATTAAACGACAAGACTAAAGAAAGAAAGGGACAAAACATTCTCGCATTCTTTGACAAAGTTCCAATTCATTGGAAGGATTTTAACTAACGACCAGTATTTAAGCTACAATAATCCGGCCAATCCAGGGCCATCCCAAGGATTATAGGGATTCAAAGCGGTATTTTAATTGGCGGCCCGATCAAAGCTGTACTAATGGCTAGCGCTGGGCATTCGACGAATTTGAAAAAAGAATTATTCGAATGCTTGCGGTCTACACCTGTTTACGTTTGTTGTGGCTTCGTGGTTTTTAGTGACTGATAGTTAAATTCGAAAATCGTTATTTTCAAACGACTTCAAGAAGGAAAAGGTTCTCAATTCGACTGTACTTTTTTGATGTTTTGTTACCTCATAACTTTCTACTGGATGAACGGAATTTGATGATTGTTCTTTTATTTGAAAGCTGGTGCTTCCCGTGTGGTACCATTTTAATTGGTCCATTACTGATAATGGCATCCGTAAACAAACCAAAATCGTCTTGAATTTGCAAATTTTATTTATGTACACGACAATTTTAAAGTCAGTTGTTATCGTAAAGCGAGTTATAATTATTATAAATGTGTACTGTATTGCAAGCAAAGTAGTAAACGGTACCGATAGGTATGTTATTGGAAACCGAAAGTATGGCAGCTTAATAAGGATACCTTTACCGGGTGGAAGGCACCAATTAAGAGGAGTGACCGTGCAGTCGATAGATGTATGGACAGATAGACTTTATTTCTATATTTTTGGGTTGGATTTTAAAAATTTAGTTGTAGACATAACGTGTATTCATTTCGCTTAAATGACTACATTGCCCTGGTTTTCTGTTGCAAGTTACTTTTTTAATTAAATCATTGTAATTATAACAGGTATATTTAAAAAAAATCGAATGATGGATAGTCGCGTAAGAATCCCTTTCATCAACTCCTTATCATCATCCACTTATAGTCGATCATCTGTTCGACATTCCCTCTGAATAACATCCGAGGTAAAAGTCATCGGCACCACGATAGCGTTTAACACCTAAATGCAAGTTAAATAATAAATTCAAAATCTGCAAGATGTTTTTGAAAAATCGCCCTTCTTTTCAAAAGTTAATTCTTCCTTTAGTTGACACTGTCGTATTACTTGTTTTATGAGAGATAAATTTTCATTAACGTCTACGCAGTTCTTAACTTTTTTCGATGTCGAGACTGAGAGCAATTAATTTGACTTGAGAAGTTACTTTTGACTGGTCACAGATACGATGCCGCCACGAATTTTAAATGCATTACTTATATTAGGTACTAGCTGTGCCACGCGGTTTTACCCGCGTTACCCGCGTTAAGCTTGATAGCCTATAAACTTCCTCATGAACGTAGCTATCAGACACAAAAAGAATTTTTCAAATCCGACTTGTAGTTCCAGAGATTAGCGCGTTC
>DWQK01003859.1:0-11065 GCA_018231225.1 Noctuana stator
TATGCTCCAGGCCTTCCCCGGTTGTGGGGAGAGACCCGTGCCCAGCAGTAGGACATAAAAAGGGTTGAAGCCATACTCGTATTTAAAGCACACAATTAAAAACAATTTTGTATATGTGGTAGAGCTTACCGAGTTCGGACACATTATATTTGAGGCGACCATCTGAGACCTCGTGAGTAGCAACGCCTCCACGTATGATCTAAGATAGGACTTCTATCCTTTTTGAGGTTGTACGTGGGTGTCCATGAGTTGCAGTGACTATTTAACATCAGCTGGCCTGCAAGCTCGTGTGCTACCATAAACGTTAAAAAAAATTGCCCTCGCTTTCCGCTTACTGTCAGACATGTGGACAACCGGAACGAATTTCACTTTGATCCACTTTCGCTTAGAAAATTGTTAAATTTCGTTAGCCCATGGAACTTTTTGTTCAATATCTCACAACGACATCCGCATGAATTATTGAAATCGTGTACGAATTACATAATTTTCATGGGTTTTAGTTGAATAATCCTATTCATAATCTTTGATTAAATTGATAAATTGTTATTGTTTTAATTTGTTACATACTCGTAGGTACAAATATAATAGTACGTGTGTGTGAAATGTCTGTCTTGCCACTTGAAATTCATCGCGCTTACCTTGAGGTACCAATATCGTACCATTTAAGCAATAAGCATGTAATTTATAATGACCGGCCGTAAAATAAGAAAACACTTCTTATCCGACAATTAGAATATCGAATCGTATTTTAATTAAATAACTCTATATAACATAAATACTTCATAAAAAGATTGCAGGCAGTCATATATTATTCTACTCTCTATGGTATTACGGTATGGACTATGCATTAACATTTTCTAAACATAAGCTTACGGGTGTGATGCATGACGTTCACCTTATCTTTACCAAGAGAACTACGTACGCTAAAGGTACCCTATATACTCGTAAGATAGTCCCTATAAAATCCAATAGACTTTTTAACGTATGAATCTACGCAGCCGAACCGAAAGCAAAGTCATTAATTCTACGGAGAAGAAATTAAAATCCGATACGACACAAATTTTCCTCCTCGCCCTGTGTAACCGAAAAACTTAATTAACACGTCTCTTCAATTCTAATTACAACTCAATGTTTGAATAGCTAAAGTCGATTTTCGATTATACGTTTCTTGCACTTAGTTTGGTTTGTTAGGTGAACAAACTGAAGTTTCCAATTTAATTTGCCGAACACTCCTTATCTTTTTTTCTTAGCATTTATCTCCATTTCATTACATTAAACTTTAATGTTTTCTACTGTTGGTCGGACGCAGTACTCTTTGCGATTATCTCATAAACATATTGGGCTATTATCCGAAACTATATGGCTATCGCCTTGATCTTTTAACGAAAAAAGTATCAGAAAATATTAGTCTGTAAAGTTTTACTTTAAACCATTTAAACGAGCAGAATTTTCAAAGAAAATAATAAGTACTTTACGATCGGGTTTTGGACGTATAATCTTCTTAATTCTTCGTTAATTAGTCGAACTCGACTTCTATAATAGTTTTAGGATTATCAAGGTTACAAGGGTCAATATGGAGGTATTTTACCGTTTATGATTTAACATTTTAATGTTTGCTTTTATTGTTATATTTTCGTTCATATAATTATTCGCCCCAACACATTCTATTACCGCGAATAGCTATGGTACATTATTCGGGCACAAAACCTTGTCTTACAAAGAATAGTCGATTCTTTAGAAGTCTTTAAGGCCGAAGTAAATTTTCTGGGGCCTTTCCACAGTTTCTTGTACTGCCTGCATCAAAAATAAATGGATCTCAGATACGAGATACGTACTACTATATAAGTCGTACGTGAGTTGAGGATGATCTTTATAAGCACCTCACTTTATTGAATAGCAATTATTAGTGAATAATTACTGATACAGTTTAAGTTTTTATTATTTATAACCTTCGTTTGCACTTTGGAACTAAAAAAACGCATTTTGTTTATCTAACTTAAACCCCTGTTACACCCCCTTCAAATTAAGTTTTCGCGTGAAAAATTAGGCTTAATCTATCTCTAATTGGCTAAGCGGTTACGGCGTACTGGTATAACAGTGAAATAGTATTACTTTCGCATTTACATTAGCGTATCATATCAAACTACCCGTAGGGACTAGAATGGACTTGTCAAGTAACTTAAAAATTTGAGAAAGTTTAAGATGCAATAATATCTCTTTTCATGGTTCATTGTAATTTAAATAAAAAGCGAATTCACATCGATGCCGTTATTTTTTATTCCACCTTAGTTTGGACCAGCTATAATATATATATCTGGGCAGGGGCATAAATTGTTCATGAAAAGCCCGAGCAATTGTGAGCATGTCGGGAACACTCGCGGTTTTAATTGAAACCTGCATGTTTATAGGAAATAGGTACCATTGGAAAAGCTATACAAAATGGAGTTTGATTCGGGACGCTAAGATGTTATCTGTACAAACTTAGTATGTAGGTTGACAATGTGCTTTGTGGCACAGTTTGCTTAAAATAGAAGTCTATTAGGTGTACCCAAACACTCCCAAATACCCCAAACCCAACCACTCTACACTATTGCTATAGCTTATAGTGATAGGCCGTCCCGGTGGGTCCAGCTTCGAAGCCTTTGGCTTCCCTCACTTAATATTTTTTATCATTTATGTGCAAACGAGGAAGCAGATTATGATTTCTGCAACCTACGGACACCTACAACTAACCACAAATATGAGGCTTATTTCTTTCGCCTAACTATAGTAAAAAAGAGATTTAACTTTCATTAAGTGTATGAAAATAACTTATAATGAATTAAAAAATATTTATTTTAACTTTTGTATGATAACGTTATTAATATACCTAATGGTTTCAAGAACAGCCTTAATTTAAAATTTAATAAACAGCGTTACATTAAAATTTCCATCCGATCCCTTACAACGTTCAGCGTCCAAAAAAAGAAGAACAAATTCCAGCTACAAAGTTGCTGGCCGTATCTTAACGTTGGAAACCAAACCAAAAAAGATAAGGAATACAAGGGTACAAGTTTTTAAATAAAACATACGACCATTCCTCTTCCATTTGGAAGCTGATGCAAGCGAAAGATTAACGATCGAATAAATTTCAATGTCCAATAACAGAGAAAATACGAGTCGAAGCACTTTCTGCGGGCTTATCAATGAAATTTACAGCGGTACTAACTCGGAACAGACGTGGACTTTTATTTGTATTGTTTACAGCCGCTGTACAGGACGGAATCACAGCACTAACTTATACCACCCTGGGAATAGTCGCGGCTGACTAATGAAGTTAGTGTCCATCACCCGATAGCCGACACCAACGTACCTATGGTTGCGACTTCATACGCGAGGATTTCAGAATTCGGTCTAGATAGACGTAAATAATTTATTGAATAAAATATATTCAACTTAATTTAAATTACTACGCATAAAACGTCCTATTTTTATAGTCTTACTATAAAAATGGTATCTTTTTAAGCTTTCATCCCTTATTTAATCCTCTCGGGGGTTGACCGAACTGCAAAATATGTATGTGTTACTCATAGATATGAATTATATTCTATCCATTCAAACATACAAACACAATTAACATTTGTAGGACCAACTAATGTTTAATGGAATAGTATTTTTAAATAAGATAAACGAGTTAATTACGCCCACATAAGGTTGTCTGTCTATTTTCGGCCATTTATCAAAGGTACACAGTTATATAAACCTGTTGTGCGAAGCATAGGTGCCTATTGACTCTCTTAAGTTACGAAGTCTACCCATGTTCATGTCGATAGTAATTTCACCAAGAATAAATTCAATATACGATAACATTCTTAATATTGTCTTTAGTAAGTAAATTTTTTTAACTTTAAAGATTTACTTAACGACTTATAATACCTAGGTACCGATCTATTTTTTTTCAAACTAAGTCCAGCAAAGGCTTCCCGTATCAGCGTGTGCCTGATACGAAACATCTAATGGTAAGTGGTAACTGTTGCCATCTTATAAACAAGAGAAACACCAGTTATTCTTTAAGTGCTCACATACCATACATCTGAATACCACTCGTCACACTAGATTAAACTATCTTCTTACTATTTCTACAAGACTGTTTACGTTGTAGGCAAACAGTTGCAGGTAAACAATAAGTACTTAATTAATGATTTTTGTACCATCTTGACACACGTACATTATACACACGACATAATATTAATCTTGACCTTGACCTTGGCACTTTCTATGATTATTTTCCTTAGTATATCATTCAATAGGATTCTAATGTGAAAAGGCCTAAAATAGCTAATAGTCAATTAAAGCATAAAAATGAGCATATTTTTTTCACGTAAAACACCCACACAGCTACTTCGACATTAAATCTGTAACCTTACTGCTTTAAAATAGAGTGTATTATTGGTAATATAAGAATCACTATACAATTTCTCAACGAGATTGATTGAAGTGAAAAACGTAAGGGAAACTTTGTTAACAACTCTTGAAAGGAACGTCTAAGTTATAATCGTATAATACAAGTATTGGAATCATTTTACCAGTATATCACAGCGTTTTTTCTCTGTCTACTATTTCTTATTACTAGGATCGCCCGGCGGCCACAAAGTGCTACAAAGTGTACTGTATATTTATGTGAAAGTGGGAGATAAACACAGTCTTGTCAAAGTTATTGGGTAAAGGAATTCCACCTACCTTAACATCCAAGTCAATCCGGGACGAATAGCAGGGTGTGTCACGTACGGCGCTCTCTCACTGTAGGATATAGGCACGGCTGATGATCCTTTGATGATGGTCCTGGGATGCTAACACAAACACAATCACACACTCAAAATCGTTAGCACGGTTAACCAGCGGAGGTTACAAACGGACAGGAATCACAGAACGTCTGTTATTCGCGGCGCGTGCGCAACGACTGCGTCATCGCACAGACAGACATTGAAGTGTAAGCGTTAGTGGATTTATTTCCAACTACCTTCCAAACATTGACAAAAATTTAACAATATCTATTACTGTAATACCCTCACAAACACACTTAATTTACATTATTACTCTTAATCTAATTAAAACCGATGGAGACGGGCAAATTATAAGTGTATGTGAGAAATTTATTTTTAGCGGAGTTAAAGAAGTAGGTTCTATGTTCCGCTGTGTGTATTTTTTTGCACATACATGTAACCTTTTATTTCGCCATAATCGGAAAAAAGATAGCGTACGTCAGAACATGATATCGTTATAAAATAAGCTGTACAAGCGAGCTGACTTTAAGCCTCTCACAAACGAACTTCTCAAGTTTCGCATGTTCCTTTATGCAATTTGAAATCACGTTAGCGTGTGTCATACATTTACTTCTTTAATATATGTGATGTGAGCCTGGTACCGTCGTAAGTTGCAGCAAGGGAATTTTTATTTATCTTTCTTTTAAAATTTGGTGTTGGAAGTAAAATTGTAATATAGTACTTGTAATGAGAAATTATTGAATTAAAATAAAATGTTTAAACGAACCTGTTGGGGTTTAAATTCTTTTTTTTTTTTTAATTTATATAATGTATTTGAATACAGCAGAAAAAGGCCGTTAAAAAAATATTTCAGCACTTCTTTTAAATCAAATATACTTAGTTATATGTTACGCTATGGAATCTGCCTCTGGTCTAAAAGATCTGTAGTTAATCCAAAATTATCAATCAATCATCAATCATGTAATGGATTAAAATAAAAATGATTATATGGAGTATTGGAACAGCCTAGCGAAGTCAGTTTAATCCCTAGCTATCTTATCAGTTAAATTGTGCTTAATATAATATGTTACTTTATACAAATGAAGCTAATATATTTAACCGTGATAAAAGTATTAAAAGATTTGAGGCAATTTTCCGCAAAAACAGACAGAGTCAATGGCGTATTCTAGTTGTAAATAGCAGGAAGCGGAATAGCCGATTCGGTATAATAATCGATCGGGTATCGAACCGAAACTATGGGCACGTCAAAAAGCAATCACTAGGCTAACGCGAAATCATTCGACGCTGTCAGTTGGAACGAAACCCTATCGCTTGTATCTGATGGTAAGGTGACCATGGCTATGGAAGCTCATTGAACCTTTGAGTAATTATGTTCGACGTAGATACTACGACATTTCTAAGTTACTCGTATGTGCGTTTTAAGCAATAACCATTTAACAGTAATCTGCTGGAAGAAACTTCTTAAGGAAATACGAGTAAGCAGTATCTTTGTGCGGCCCATTTTCTTTTGTAACTTTGTTTGTTTTTTGTCATTTGAGAACTTTTGTTTGATATCATAATTATATTAATTATTATTTTATGTACGCTGTTAGAGATTTCCAATAAAAATTTATTGAAGCTTATTTTTTCGCGGTTGGACTTTTTTGCAGATTTATTAAAGTTACATCTTTACAATATAGTAACTTTTTGTACAGCGAATTATCCAAAAAAAGAAAAATTATAATATGAAGACTTAGTCTTAGTCTCAAAATATAGCAGTCATCCTACTGGGGAGCATAGAAGCGTCCGCTAGATAGATTCAAACAATGAAATGAAAGGCCGTGATATTTCCATACTGCTACGTTAGATCCACATACACCAAACGAAAATCACACTTGCTCTATTTTCATTGCAATAGGAGTCATAATTGCGTACTGTCTTGCTTTGTAGCCATTTTAAAATTACTCGGACTTTTACCATACACATCATATTAAATACGATATGTATTTCTTAAATTGCAATTTCGGCATGGGTGTATTTCTTAAATTGCCTAAAATTATGGTCTCTTATAAAAATGAATTTAGCAATAAATTGCAGTTAGATAGACTAGGTTTTTTAGTCCTGAAAGTTTTTAGTGAACTTATTAAGTCATACTTGCTAAGACGTGTGACTTCTTTGAAGAAAGCATTTGATTTATTTTTAACAGTGCATTTATCTTTTTATTTATCTTTACAAAGAAAAGTATTATTTAACCAAAATGTTATTTTAGTTTCTGTCTACGTTTGGTATGATCTCAAAGTATTCTCAAGGATGCATGTAGCATACAGAATCTAAACGAAATTGCTATCCGTTACACTCCTTTGTTTATTGTCGAACGGAAAACCAAAGAGAGTTTATCTTGAAATCGAAATTCCATACAGACAATGCATCAAAATTGAAACAGAATAGCCATCTACGAGTATGTATACAGATAAAATACTAAAATAATACAAAATTCTCTTCAAAAACTTTCAATGAACTCTAGTTCATGGTAAAGAAAAAGTCTTTTCATTTCAGATACCTAAATTTAAATTTCAACTTTAACGCTTTGACAACTAAAATAAAACTGAAGATTTATTTGAAGTTGATGTAGAATTAACGGCTGAAAGTTTTCGCAGCGGATTTCGAAGTCCAAGCAAGTAGTTGTGTTCATCTGCGCCGCTAAGTGAATAGTTGCTACTAACTTGTCACTAAGTAGCTCAGCGGAGCAGATCGCGGTTACAACTTACTCGTATATCTCAAATGTGTGTTTGATTTATCACATGTACATTTTTTAAACTAAAAAAACGCGTTTTTATATCTGCCACTTTTGTTATGGCCCACTGCTGAGCAATGGTCTCACCCCACAACTGGTGAAGGGATGGAGCATACCACGCTGCTTCAATGCGGATTGGTGGATATACGGGTTAATGGCCAACTCTGGGCGGATGTTCGGACTCGGGCCACCCTATAGGCCTCCGACCCTTTAAGTTTAGTTTTAACTTTAAGTTTTTAGGTTTAACGACTGTTATCTATAAATCATATTAGCTTTATTCATTGTTTTACTTTCGCAAGCGAGTGCAGGAGAGAAAGTTAAAGAAACAAACGACAGAAACTTAATCCGTTTATCAATAGAAGTGCACTGAAAACCTCCAAAGCTTCTATTCATTCGACTCAGTCCTGACCAACGAGGGCCGAATTAGTCCAATTGTCAGCACAGACTAAAGCAATAATGGCTGATTTGATTGAGGTTTATCGCTTTGTTGTATTGCTCATACTACCGCTCGTTTAGCGTAATACAAAACCGTTAAGATACGGATGGCAGGACAAGTAGCAGAATATGTATAGTAAGTATACCCTTGATATCAAAGAAGTGCCGCGAGTTTTTTTCCTTCGAATTTTTCTCCCGGATAACCTTAGCCAAAAGAGCGCCTGAAGCCAATGAACTATATTAATTGACATTCATGTAGTGTAAATACTTTATCAGCAATGAAAAAATTATGCTAATTTTCTGCCTATTTCCCTTGCTTTTTCTTTTGTTGCTCGTCGAGTGTGTGGCCAGGTGTATAAAGTTATAACCATCATGCAAACCAGACCCTAATATATATGGCTTTAGAATGACGACGTACTAAAACGCATACCTTTGTAGCGTCGAAAACTATTTAGCAATTCAAAAGACAAGTACTAAATTAATTCGCGGTTACAATTACAGCAGCATCTCAAGTGGCGTCGAAAGGCAACTGATAGTGCAGGTGATTTATTCACGCGCATGGAACGACCTTTGTTATTCAAATTAAGGAACTCTGTTCACTTACAATGCTGGCGGAATGTTGGGCCAAGTCGCCAATATGCGCCAAATGTTTGTGTTTAACGAGTAGGTAACGGATAAATCAGTGTTTCCTTTAACTGTAAACATTTTTAGCCAAAGGATCAATTTTCTCTTAAGGTTTGTGAATTTCAACGAGAAGGTAACAAAAAGATAGTTCATATCGGATTTTATTAATAACTAGCTGTGCCCCCTGGTTTTACCCGCGTTAAGAATTGCAACGTAACGCTTGATAGCCTGTAGCCTTCCTCGATAAATGGACTATCTTACACTAAAAGGATTTTTCAAATCGATCCAGTAGTTCCTGAGATTAGCGAGTTCAAACAAACAACTTTTCAGCTTTATATTACTCGTATTAGTATAGATTAATTAATGCTAAGTGACTTTACAGATTTTGTTCATTTTTTAAAAAACTATGCCTAATGCTATTGTAACATTGTGATGCAGAATTCGGGGCACAGACACCAACATAAATTCTTGATATACCATAAATTATTTCTTCAAATATTCAATGATCAACTTCTTTCGATAATCTCTGAGGATAACTTCAACAACAAACCAAAGGATCCCAAAGTCCCTATGTCATTCTCAACATGTTCATGTAATGAAGTGCGATTAATCAGAACTACAACTTGAAAGTGACTTCGAGCCCGCAGACTTCAAAAGGTATCACTAGCAATTTCACACGCATGACTATCTCCTTTGTTATTCAAATTAAGGAGTCTTCGACACTCTACGATGGGCCAATGTTTGTTAAACTTGAGCATATTAGATAGAAGCCAATGTAAACTTTTGTAAAGAAGTATTGAACAAGCGCGCAGTACGCTTGATGCAGTGACTGACCTCACACAATGCAACCTCACACGACCCATCCAGCCTCAAACATGTCCCGAAGTCCATCATACTACTATTATGACACGATGGCCTAAATTCTTTTCGTTTTTGAGAGATAAATCATTATTATCATCAACCCGTATCTGAATAGATACGCATAGCGAAGAGAGAGAGAGAGAGATGGAGAAAGAGAGAGATCGCCGATAAAGGCATTACGATTACAAATATCACCTTCTATACGCCCACAAAAACCCATAAATTTGTGTACAATTTGCATTTCAAGATCAATCTTTGAAACAGTGTTATAAATCCAAAACACAATAATGTCATTTCGTCAACAAAGGTCTAAATCTCCCGGATCTCTAATAAACAATAGCATTTATTGTATGAGAGGTTGCATGAGAGAGCCCATTTATCAACCACTCGTAATTAAACTCGCACAGACCATCCATCAATTTCTTATAGCCGATAAGTTTACGGTTTCATTTGTGAATTTAATTTCAGTCCTGTGACACTAATAGGGATGAGATTGTACGAATGTATGCGTACGATAAAATATAATGCATAGACTGCTAAATTAAAAGCTTGTATAATTTCTATCTCTAAGACAGTGATTTAATTTGAAATTAGTTGGATTAATTTAGTAAAATGCCTTTTTTATAAGTACAATCGTCAAGGGTCCTAACGTTTGTGTATTATTCGGCTATTATACATGAATTGATAAAACACATTTTATCATTAAAATATGATTTGTAACTAATTATTTTTATAAGTGTTTAACAGCTTAACTCATGCGTAGAATACACGAGTTAAAATACCCGACTAGGAGAAGGACCTCAATGATCCGAAAAAGTCTACTACCGTAACTAAAGCCTTTGTGCTATAAAAATGACCATTCACGAATCATTTAATGATAAAATGTGTTTTATCGACTCACGTACATTAATTAACATGTTCCCATCACTAACCAGTACTGAAGTATCGTTAATCAGAGACGACTGCGTCCATGCCGATATTTATTTCTGAAGCACGAATGAAATGGTTCTTTAATTAATTTAGTATTTAATCCTTATGCAAACCCTTCGATATCCATTAAGCTTAATATTCTCTTGATCTCCCAACCGATTTGAAACTTACAGCAACTGTAATAAACAATTTATCTTAATTGAGAAGGAAACGAGCGTTTTCACGACCTGATGTAAGTCAGGTGGTGACGACCTGCGTGGAGTACTGGTTATCACGCCAATTCATCATTCGAAGGATCCCGGGTTCGATCCCCAGCGGGTCAGAAATTTAAATGATGAATTTAGATTTCTGTTACTGGTCTGGGTGTTTGTGTATTTGTCTTTGTGGACACACACACAGACAAATACCCACCACACAGGGAATCCTAGTGTGGGGCTGTGAGTGTGAAGCGTTATTTATTATCATTACATAGTATAAAACAAAGGGATATAGGGACAGAGAAATCCTCTGACCCTATATGCCTTTGTATGCTTAAATCTTTAAAACTACGCAACGGATTTTGATTCGTTTTTTTTTAATAGATAGAGTAATTGAAGAGAAAAGTTTATATGTATAAATGTTCACAGTTTTTCTGTAGTGTATTTAGTATCAGCATTGCACCCGTGCGAAGCCGGGGCGG